>RPOG01001447.1:0-56817 GCA_008086565.1 Thalassoma bifasciatum | reverse complement strand
TTTTCTCAGAAAATATGAATGATAACACAAAAACCTTTCTGTCACTCATGGTTAGAGGTTGGGTGAAGACATTTATTAACAAACAACTGTGTTTACTCTTTTTAAATCATAATGACAACAGAAACTTCAAAAATGACCCTGTTAAGAAGTTTACACAACTCTGGTGGTTTTGTCCTGATAAAAGCACAAAAGTTGACACAAATGTGTTTGAATGTCTCCTAAAGGTAACCATCCTCACCTGTGATCTATTTGCTTGTAATCAGTGTGTGTGTGTATAAAAAAATGAACAGGGTCATCTTTGAAGTTTCTGTTGTCATTATGATTTAAAAAGAGTAAACACAGTTGTTTGTTAATAAATGTCTTCACTCAACCCCTAACCATGAGTGACAGAAAGGTTTTTGTGTTATCATTCATATTTTTTGAGAAAAGGCCAAAAAATCAGAAAATTCTGCTGGAGGGGGGGGTAAACTTTTAGGCACAACTGTGTGTATATATGTACATATAAGAGGTGAGAGTTAGATAGTTATGCTTCTACTTGCTCCTTTTTCAAAAAAGTCAATTCTTTCATTATTTCACTTCATTTTATATTGAAATATTATTTAGCTTCCCAAAAATTTTGCATTTATTTATCATATTATAAAGGTTTTGGTTGTTAGTAGGAAGCCCTATAAGATTTGCATATTCGAAAATAAAAAATTGAAAGGAAACAAATTCATGAAAAGCCTCACTAGGTAAGTGTAGTTGGTGCCACCTTTGTAGTTTTCCTTGACATTTTTTTAGACAAGACAGCTTGGGTTTGTTTTTGTTTTTTTGTTTTTTTTCTTAAGACAGTTGTTTAGTCAGGACTGGTTTTGTTTCTTTTACTTGACTCACTGGTTGTCCTTTACACCCTGCCATACCGTGGGATGTAATAAAAACCAACTTTTATTTCAATCATGCAATGTTTTGTTTTAACTCCAAGCTCCCTGTCTTATGTGATTCTGCCTGAGTCCGTATCTGTGTATTATGTAGTTTATAGCAGTCGTTCCTCTTTGGGGCAGTGATCTCTGTCTGTACAGCTCATGCACAGTGTGATGGAGTTACAGTGTGATGGAGTTACAGTGTGATGGAGTTACAGTGAGCTGTGCGGTGCGCTCTCTTGGCACTTGTTGAGGTGAGTGTTAGATATAAATAACTCTCAGTCCCGGGGCCTGCAGGGCAGCGGGGCCTGCAGTTGGCCGGGGTTTGGGTTACGAGGAGCTTAAAGTGTAAGTTAATAGAAAGTGTACAGTGGCACAGAGATGAGCTGACACGATGCACTTTTCTATTTTCACTCCCCTCAGACCTCTCAGACGGAGCGAGAGGGTTTTTCCTCTGATGCCGTTAGCAGATGCAGCGCGTTACTGCGGAGAGGGGAATTGGACATTCTCCATATACAGCGCTATAAATAACCACGTGACGTTTATTGTCCTCTCCGGGGTTCAGGTGCTAAAGCGCTTGGATCTTGGTTGATGCTTTTGTCTTTATTCATTGTTGTTGTAAAGTGAGTTCAGTCACTTCTGTGGGGATCGTGTGAATCAGTGTGGGAAAAGAGGAGAGGAAGTGCTGGCTTCATATTGAGGAGGAGTCGAGCGATGGAGGAATGAGTTTGTGGGCTTTGGGGAAACAGTACAGAGAAAAAAAAGAGCATTTTAGAAATTGTAATTAGGAAAAAAATATTCATACTTCAAACCAAGGGAGCTATTTTAAAAAAGTTTTTCTTTTTTTACACCACACTTCTCAGAAACAGATTAAAACACTATAACAAGCAGTCGATGATATGTGGAGTCAGACTTTTAAAGAACATTGTAGATGAGCTAAACGGCTTTAAAGTTGTGTAGGAATCCAATCAAACCCAAAAGTATTGATATAGCACATTAAAAAAACAACAAAATGCTGACTAAAGTGCTGCACAGGCAAAATAAAAACAATAAAACACAGACATGGGACAAAAGTGAAACCTAGAGGACATAAATGGATAAAATAAAGAGATTTAAAGGGAGTAAAAGTGCATTTTAGGTTTAGGATTTTAGATTTGGTGTAGCTCCTAACAAGGCTCGGTCACCTCTGAGCTTCAACTTTGACCTTGGGATGATCAGAAGACCCTGATTGGAGGATCTGAGATAAGATATCACATTTTAAAAGGTCGGAAAGATAAAAGGTCGGAAAGATAAAGAGGAGCCAGCCCGCTCAGAGGCTTCAAAGATGATAACAGAAATTTAAAATAAATCCCAAAATGCACAGGAAGCCAATGAAGAGAAGCTAAAATGGGGGAATGTGATGCTTAACCTTCTTAAATTCATCAGAAGACAAAAGACAAAGATGATAAAACTGGATTTTATAACTCCATCTATCTTTAGATTCATTTAAAATCTCTGTCCATTTTCTAGCAGTGAAGTAGTGAATGAAACATTTTTGAGCTTGACTCGTTGACTTGCCCTTGCGCCTTAATAAAATAACACAGGAAAAACAGATATTTTGTAAACATGCAAACGAACCCAAACATCAGGCAGTTGTATCAGACTCATATGGAAAAACAGCTGCTGCAAGCTGAGGAAATGACATTCACATTTTCCAAACAATCAAACACATTGTAGTTTTCAAAAATCTTCACCTTAGATGAACATGAAAACTCTGCTGGTTCCTCATGTTACCTTATCTGAACTCCATCCATCTGGAGTTAGAAGTGATTAAACGCGCTGAGGTGCCAGCGCATTTTAATGTTGAATTGGTCTTAATACACTGGCTTGAAACAGAGCTGAAAATAGAAAATGAAAGCTGAGATAATGTCACTCATCCAGAGCTGTACTGCTGCCTAATTTAATTAAAGTTAAATTAACTTTCAGATATCAAACCCAGTTTAAGATGTCAGACCAAAATACATTAATAGTCACTCCTAAAGTTGAGTATTGCTGTCTCACTCAGCCAAGTATTGTTCCTTTTTTACCTAATGTGGTGTTTTAACTTCACTTTACAGACAGATTTAGCCGTTCCTTGTTCTAACTCCTAAGAAGAACTTTCTGTGCTGGTACAGCATCCTCAGACGTCACTGCTTCCAAACGATGCCCTAAAAGACTCACTGACCGCTAATTTAACATGACTGACCTTACCACTAATCCTTTCCCCCTGAAAATGAGATTAAGTCTTCTTCTAACATTTCACTTTGTAGGCACATATTCGCTATATGTTCTTTTCCAAGAATACCCCGCAGCAGATCAGGTCCAAATTGAATGTGACTTCTGGCTGTGGTGAGGGACACTCTATATGAGGCGCTCTGATTGGCTCTGAGGACAAGTGAGCGTGACTGTGGAGCGCATGTCTTTCTGCTCAGCCGTACAGCTGTGGCACTTCATGCAAGACGGAGCGAGTGGCTGCACATTTAGGAGGGCAAACGGAGAGTAAAGTTACAGAGGAATATCTGATTGATGCTTTTGACATTCACAAAATCATGCCTGATTTAAAAAAGGTGAAATCATAGACTGTATATAGAATGGACAGTGTGGCTCCACCTTTCACTGTTGTATGGTTGTATGGCCATTGTGCAGCCAGAGTCTGCACAGTAGAGAATATCCGGTGGAGCCGAGTAAAAAAAAAAGAAAAAAAATGTGTTTATTTCTTCTTGTTTCAAAGGTTAAGTCGCTTTTTGGCTCTCTTTCCTGAAGTTTTTATATCTCTGATAAAAACTACTCAGAAACGGCAGCTGTCAATCATCTTAATAATAATAACAACTTTATTTATGGAGCACCTTTAAAAACAATAGTTCACCAAGTGCTTTACAGCAGAGATCCACAGCAAAATCAACAAACAAACAAACAAATAGTGAATCAAAGTAGCGAATATCATTGAAATTAACAATATAAATTTGTAGTCGTACAGACCAAACAGAAGCAGAAGAGATGAGAACCCAGGCAGTGCAAGACCGTATGATGATGAGACCATAAGGACCAGAGGTGAGAACGGGTAAAAAAGGAAACAAGAACAATAGAGAGGATAAAAACAACATATCAGAAATATAGCAGTGAATAAATAAGGTAATAGAGAGGATAAAACAGCCTAAAATTAGAATGCAATAATAAGTGGAGCGCTCAGCTCATCAAAAATAAACAAATAAGAAAAAAAACCCATAAGTAATTAAAATAAACTTGTGAGTGAATAAATAAATAGGGAGATAAATAGACAGATAAATAAATAAGGAAATAAATAAGTGAGTCAGCACTATAAAACAAACTCTGAACTCGTTTTTTTACGCCCAATAGCTAATGAAAAACCAACTTCTCTGTAAAAAAAAAAAGGCTTGAACACAACGCAGCCAAGTAACATCATCATACCACCTTAGCGAAAGGATAAGAGAAACATTTCTACGAGGTGTAATAATTTTTTAAAGTTTTCCTGACTCATATCCGTAATACATGGGGAGGCGGGGTTTATGACCTATACTGCAGCCAGACACCAGGGGGCGGGACATCTGCTGGAAGCTTCACTTAGAGCTGACTGTCATTACATCCACTGTTTATATAGTCTGTGGGTGAAATTGAAAGATTTGTCCACAGGGGGCGCCAAAGTCAACACAAAACAAAAGCCCCTCATAGGAGCTTTAAGTTTTTTAGTCTTTTTTCCCCAGAAGCAGGTTTGTAAACACAGTTTTGCCCAATGTACAGATTGAATCCATCTACAAAACCAGTTTTTTGGAGCCCTGAAAAACCAGAGGGCCTCTCTTCAGCAGCGTCCCCCTGCAGATGGTCTGAATTACCTCACTGTACGGCTTAAAAGTCCCCTGAGATTCAGAGCAAGCAAGAGCTGTGTGCAGGTTTTGTGTGGTCCTCAGCTTTTACTGTTGTTTCTCTTTTCTCACTTTCTCTTTTGTTAGAAAAAGCACGAGCATTAGAATTAACTCAGAGGATATTCTACTTCTTCAGTATTTCGTCTTCTCAGTTTACCTACTTCTCTTTTTCCATTTTATCTACAGACAAAACAGACACGTTTGCGATATTTCTCCTGACAGATTGAGCTTTCTATAGAAGATAAAAGTAGAAACTCGATAGCAGAGTTTCCTACAGCTCCTTCTCCACCCAGAGTCTTTCCTGAAACACAAAAGTAGGAAACTCCCAGATTTTGGAGAAGTCCTTTGATGACGGAGTTGTAATATGGAATGTGAGCATCTGAGGCCCGCCGCAGCACGTGTCCACCACCTGTTCTCTGAAACACACTCGACCTGAAGTCACTCAGACTTTTCTAAAAGGCCTCTTTGTGTCAGACAGGACGATGGAGCAGCAGACTCAGTGAAACACAATCACACCCTGCGCTGTCAAACACATTGAACCTGTATTCTTTCAGCATGTGATGCATGACATTAGTGATTGGTGCTGACTGATGGGACAGAAGGAAACACGGTGCAGGGATTATCTTTTTATACTACAGAGGAATGGGTGGTGTAATGTCTTCTTACTTACATAAAGACGACGTTTGCAGAATGAACAAAATACTTCACCCCTTCAAAGGACAGGAGTGAATTCGACTCACCCAACACTGTCCTGGTTTGCTTCAGCGTTGCAAAGTCACAAGAAATTAAAAGCAAATATCACACACAAATTTTATTTTGACACATGGTGTAAGCACAACCCAAACCCCAGTTTATCATGTTTTAAGTAGCCATAGGGAAAGATAAGTGTGGTTTGCAACCAGAAGGTGAAACAGCATTTGTTTTGGATCCCAAGGAGGCACTTTTGTGTGTGTTTTGGCCCACAAAAGGGCACTTTGGTGTGTGTTTTGGCTCAGAAGAGGGTATTCTGTCATCTTTTAAGTAGCCAAAGGGTTTGATCAATGTGGTTAACAACCAGGATGGTACTGCAGCATTTGTTTTGGATCCCAAGGAGGCACTTTGGGTGTGTTTTGCTCCAAAAGGGCACTTTATTGTGTATTTTGGCTCCCAAGAAAGAAGTTTATCATATTTTAGGTAGCCAAAGGGAAAGATTACTGTGGTTCACAACCAGGAGGGTGCTTCAGCATTTGTTTTTGATCCCAAGAAGGCACTACAGCATTTGTTTTGGCTCCCCAACAGGGCACTTTAGCGTGTGTTTTGGCCCCCATGAGGGCATCTGTCAAATTTTACGTAGCTAAAGGGTTGGATTAATGTGGTTTGCAATCAGACGGGCACTCCAGCATTTGTTTTGGATCCCATAAGGCACTGTAGCAGGCATTTTGGCTTCCAAGAGGGCACTGTAGTGTATTTTGGATCCCAAGAGAGCACTTAGGCATGTGTTTTTGCTCCCAAGAGTGATGTTTATCATGTTTTAAGTAGCCAAAGGGTTAGATTACTGTGGCTCACAACCAGGAGGGCACTGTAGCATACACTTTGGCTCCCAAAAGGTCACTTTAGAGTGTGTTTTAGTTCCCAAGAGGGCATTCTGTCATAAGTAGCCAAAGGGTGAAATTAATGTGGTTTGCAACCAGAGGGACACAGCAGCATTTGTTTTGGATCCCAAGAAGGCCCTGTCGCATGCATTTTGGCTCCCAAAAGGTCACTAGAGTATATTTTTTAGAACCCGAGAGGGCACTTAAGCATATGTTTTTGCTTGTCATGTTTCAGTAGCCAAATGAGCAAATTAAGCATTTGTTTTGGCTCTCAAGAGAGAAGTTTGTCATGTGTGGTTCACCTGCCAGGAAGGCACTCCAGTTTTGGCTCCAAAAAAGGCACTTTAGAGTGTGTTTTGGATCCCAAGAGGGCACTAATGCATGTGTTTTTGCAACTAAAAAAGACATTTATACTGTTTTAAGTTGCCAAAGGGTTAGATAAGTGTGGTTTGCATCCAGGAGGGCACTGCAGCATTTGTTTTGGATAACCTAAGAAGGCAATTTAGCATGCATTTTGGCTCCCAAAAGGTCACTTGAGTGTATTTTTGCTCCCAAGAGAGGACTTTATCATGTTTCAGTAGCCAATGAGCAAATTAATGTGGTTTGCCAACCAGGAGGCTACTGTAGCATTTGTTTTGGCTCTCAAGAGGGCATTCTATCATGTTCTAACCAGCCAAAGAGGCAGAAAATTGTGTTTCACCAACAAGGAGGGCACTTCAGCGCTTGTTTCAGCCCCCAAATGATTTGGTGATTTAAGCCCCATTTCCCTGCTTGGTGGAAACAGGAATTATGCCATCCTCAGGTTTATGTTTTTGCTGTGGGCATCATGGACAGTGCATGATGGGAGTGTGGCCTCAATAGCTCTGCAGTCAGCAAAGTGCTGCTACATGGGCAAGGAACAGCATAGATATTCAGATAAGCTTGCATTAGAACTGGTTGTTTTAGCCAAAAATAAGCTGCAATGTACGTACCCCACCTTTATTTAAGTTAGTCATTACAAATTCCCTGTTTACCCCTAGAAACTTCTGTTTAATCCAATAAATGGCCATGGAAAGTTTCCAGCTTTGAAAATTCCTGGGATTTTACAACACACCTAGAAATAGACTTACATTTACACATTTTCATCTACATTTCCTAAAAGTCAATCAGAGGTCATGTATCAGCCCCTTTTCTCCTGATTTCATGCCACGGGTTTAATGAAAATTGTGTTAACAAGCCCTGAGCTGAGTCAGCGTACGGTCCTTCTCTCCCTCAGCTCTTGTCAATGGACTTTACAGACCCACAAAAACTAATCTGTGTGGGAGTTCAGGGGGCAGATGTAGAGGTAGGGGGTTTAATTGGTGAAAGCAGACCTTATATTCCCTCATAATAAATGTTCAACTGGGTTTCAGATGCTCTCAATCCAATCCCTTTCAAAAGCGTCTTTTTTCACCCACTGGTATCTAAAGAAACAGAGCTCAGATGTAATTTCATCGCTCCAGGACTCAAATATTGTTCAGTCTTTGCAGATGTCTGTCGTTGAGGCGCAGTGTGACTTCCCTCTCCCTCTCTCTCTCTCCTCGACTTGGCTGAATATAGACCTGAAAGCTGAGAAGCTCCTTTGTGACTCATCCTCTATCTCTCTTTAATAAAGTAAATGTCATATAAATAGAAGAGCGATGTGAGTATTTATTCAGCGACGCGCTCTTGGCTGTGTTCGATGGCGCTGGTTTCGTATTGCAGGTGTTTATGTGAAGACAAGACTTCACTTCCAAATATATAACATGAACTACATTTAGATGCCATTTCTGCAAGCGCCATTTGTTTTTGTGTTTGAAAAAGACGCAGTGGGGGTTTATTTATACCTCGAAACAGGTTTTAATGTGAGTCAACATGTGAGTTTTTACATGTGTGTGTGTTGCTTTGATTTATGAATGCGTTTTTTTTTCCCCAACAGAAATTACATGAGTCTTTATTCACGTCCGTCATAAACTATGGGGGTCACTGGGGGGTCGACTGGTTGTCTCCTCTAGAATGTATTTGCATCTGAAACTCCAAGGTCAGGGCTAATATTTTTCTCTCTGCCCGTGTCCCTGAGGGGGGCAGAGAGATTAGCTTGTCGTATTTCACCTGTCAAACACTTAAAACAGACCGCCGAGAGCCGGTGGGTCTCCTGAGGTCGCAGCTGCCCATCTACAACCTCGGAGGGAGGGGTCAGGTGTAAGTCCAGCTCTGCTAAGTTTGATGCTATATCTGCCTTTGTGATACAGAATGACCTTTACAAGAAGCCTGCGGAGACATCTGAGAGGCTCGTTACCATTTCATATTTATTAGATATCTACTGTAAGAGCTGTTAATGCAGCACTTAGGAGATTTCTCTCCCTGGTTTCCTTCTCGTTAACACCATTTGTTGGATTTAAAGATGAATGACATGTCTCACACTCCAATGGTTGTGCAAAAGTGAGGCCAAAACAACCTCATTGATTTTGAGGGAGAATTTGGGCGTTAAATCAACACTGATGAATGTTTGTTGTGTTTTGTGACAATTCAAACTTGTGTTTCCTCAGAAATTATGTTTAACTATAGAGAACAGCAGAATTCAGAGAGTCTCTGTGCTTGGTGTTGTCCCTCCATGTGCAAGAGTTTCTCATGCTGTACATTCAAAATGACAGTATCTTAAATCCTTTTTGACCAACTAAACCAAGTCTACCAGAGCTTACCTTTACATTTTTGCATTCTGTGGTGTCATTTATGTGTAAAACTTTTACTTTCAACCAACCCTTATTTCCCAGACTAATGGATTGGATCGCTAAAAAGTGCATTAAACCATAAAAAAAGAAAAATTTATACTGATTGTTCTAAATACAAAAATGTCATGGCTCAACAATGTAAATGTAAAAAAAAAAACGTGTATTCAACATTTTATTGCTTTTATTGCTGCACTTTTACCCCTTGACGCCTGGATTTATGTAAAATTATATTTAAAAAAAAAAATTGTGATAATGTGTTCAATGGGGATGGGTATCGAGAACCGGTTGCTGTTGGGAATCGATAAGAAATGGTTCAATCCATCGATACCAGTGGCGTTCTTGCTTAACGATTCCTCTTATCGATTCTTTACGCCCCAGCAGACGGACCTGACATTCCTTTGCTCTGCCACAGTTAGCTTCACTTAGCAGCTAGAGAACAGTTTCCCAAGAAAACTCTGATTCAGAATTTTCTGCTTAAAGTTTTACTAAAGATACCGAACACACAGAGAAACGTTCATCACTGTCTCACAAAAGATTCATGTTCAATACATTTTACATGTTAACATCTACTATCGTAACAAAAGCGACTTAGTAAACATAGCACTAGCTCGATGCTAGCAAGATATGGGAAATCCCATTGACATGCTAGCAGTTAGCATACATCGGTATAACTTCAATTTCAAAACAGAATTTCAACTTTCATCACAGAAACATGTCATAGTTCCTCTATTAGAACAACACTGAGAACTGTAAATGTCCAAATACTGACAGGCAGGTGTTTTCCAACCGGCGGATTAAAGAAAAGTTGTTTTTCCAGACTTTTCTTCTTCTTCTTCTGTCATTTAATGGCAGATTGCAAACAATGTTCAGGTTCATACCGCCACCTACTGTTCAAGAGTGTGTAGCATCACGTCCCCACTTTTAGATTCTGCTCATTACTTTTGTCGCTCTTAGAAAACTGAAAAGTGCTTTCTTTACATCTCTGATCTTTCTTCAGTTAATAACATGAAATGAAATAATACATTATGTCATGTGGCGTGTGATTTTTTTAAAACTTATTTTTATTCATTCATGTCTTGAAATATCGAGAACCAATGACCAATTTAAGACTCGTCGAGTTATACATGTTATAAAATGTTGCTGACAAAAAAACCCTGTGAAAGAAAGCCTACTTTAGGAAATGGATAAGAAAATCGACAGAGAATCAGATTGATAAGGGTATTGATAAAATCTTATCAATACCCATCCCTAGTGTTAAAGCTGATGCTGAGTTAAGTAGGGGTTGTTAATTTGTCTGTGGCACATAATATAACATACAATTTACACCCTGTGACAAGAAGATGTCCATATCTTTTTTTTTTGTTGGAGTAACCATCTTGAAGTATTTCTACCCTGATTTGTTGATTCTACAAATTCAAACAATTAAACCAAAGAACAGAGGCAACGTGCAGAGGTGGGTCACAGGCAGGTTACTGAGTCAACTGAGTTGTGCATTTGAGGTGTTTTTCTTAATATATGATCATAACTGAACATAAATATTCTGAATTATCCAGAGAACTTGAGTACCAAGGATAAGTGACAACATCAAACCAATACGATGCAAATTCATAACAACAGGTATTAAAGTGTTGAACTGGATTTCTGAAAACGGTTTTATATACAAAAAGAGATTTACCGATGTCATCTGGTTTCAAATCTACCATAAATCAAAAGTTGATTTGTAAATTGTTGCACCAGAGCTACGTTGGGCTCTATACGGTTAAAATGTGCAACAAATGACTTCAACTCCTCACTCCAAAGTTCAACAACATGGTCTAGATTTGTCCTTCTGCATTAAAAACCAGTCAGGAAGTGACAAATAAAGAAGAAATAGTGGCAGAAGGATGGAGGGAAGCAAAGTGGCAGGAAGGCGAAGAGAGCGGAAGAAGCATTTAAAGGGAAAGAGGAACCAGGTAATAATTTCAGAGGTCTACCTGGGGAATTCAATGCAAACGACTTCCACAGATTCAGTCTTGAGCAGCTTCTCCCCCAAACTTGTGTTTCATGCCCTCACAAAAAAAAAAAAACACCAAGGTAGTACGTCCCCTCGCTGATGTTCAGGTCCCTCCATGAGCCGTGATGATGTCAGATCCAGTATTTCACTGCCAGAAGCGGGCGATGACATGGACAATTTGGCCTGTGAGTTCTCTCCTACATTGGACATGGTGTTACGATTACACGCTTCACTGCAGGTCCGACATACCAGGAATGAAGGGGTGATGGTGTGTGTGTGGGAACCGGGGGTGTAGACCTTTTTAAATAACTTTCATGGACTACAGCTCTATCTTTCTCTCTCCTCGTAAAACAGAATCACGCTGATAGATATCCAGAGCGGAGTGAGGCAGGAGAAGATTACTGGAAACACGTTTATTTCTGCTTCCTCTGCGCTCGGCCTTCACTTCCGCCCCAAATGGCCTCCCACATGTAGGTAAGGAAGGATTTTAAGGGTGAACAGTATATCACTCACAACCAGCCTCTAATCTGCTCCCCACTCATGGGGGAAAAACCAAGGCAAAATAATTTTTCTCTCCCTCTTTTTGACTTTTACAGCCGGTTTGGGTTTCATGGCCACAGCAGGTGAAAACCCGAGCACGTTTACAATCATTGTGGAGGACTGAGAGGTGGGGAGCGGGGCAGCTGGAGGCCCCCAGGGTTGGCCTTCAGGGACCAGTATCACAGAGTAACTCGAACCCCGGTAAGATATGAATAACGGTCATGCTTCAGTTCCAGGATGCAGATTACTGTTTAGAAACAGTGGTCGATAAATTTAAACAGATCAACCTGAAGGAGGAGTTCAGACGATAAGATTCATTCATGTGATGCTGCATAAGGAAATTCAGCCAAAGAGCTCAGGAAACCCCAAAACTCAGCAGAGACATCTGAAAGGGGAATCTGATCCTGAATATCTCTTTGGATGTGAAACAACCTGCAGCAGACAGGAAACTCACCGGGCCTCAGGTGGTTCTTTGTGACACTAAAACTCTTCGTATGAAATTGTACGAGTAGTAAAATTATGTCTATGAGACACATCAGAGATCCCCACGGAGGATTCCAGCTTTATACGAATCACACAGCACATGTAGATGCTGTTTCAGACCCTGTATCTTTCTTTAACAGGATGTTGTGTTCACATAAAGTTCACATAAAAGAGTAATTACAGCAGTGACTTCCAGAGAAATTGTTGTAAACATCTGATTTTAAAGTTCATATTTCACATGAGGCCACTGAGTCGTTCAAAAACACTTCGTTAGAACAACAAAAACAAGCCTTTCGCGGAAAAAGTGTTTGTCTTAAGCTCTCAAAGGCAGCCTGAGTGACCTTAAGACGACCTTGGCTGTCAGCAGACAGTAAATAAGGAGGAAGCCGCGTGTCGAGCAGGCTGTCAACATGTCAGGGAATCAGTTTGTCTGCACGTCTCTCCTCCTCAGAGTTGGTTTTGTATGACGTCTGATTCAGTAAATGACTCACACTCAAACCAACAACTACCTGACTATGTTAGAGAAGTCATTCAGCATCGATCCATCAATCAAAATGGTTCATTATGACTTTGAATTTTCAAAGTTGAAAACCTTTAACAGGAATTTGTTGGCAATTTTGGGGCATTTATACATTTTTGTTTGTTATAAGCAGACTTGCACATTGCAAATGAATTTTCCCTGACTGAGTCTAAGTGTCGTGAATCCAGGCAAAAATACATGTCATACATACCTGAAAATATGCCTGATACAACATTTATAAGAGACACTAATCAGTTTTTATTACAGTAGAACTTCAATGTTGTCTTTCACAGAGCAGTTTAAACCATGAGTGGTGAAAAACTGAGCAAGATTTAGGTTTTCACAAAAGTAGAGAACATTCTTTATGTCCCCTCAGCACCCCAAAAAAGTCCCATTCAAAATGTCAAAATGTCAAAATATGTTGTTCAGCTTCTCTTCAGACTGTGCTTTCTACTCATTGTTTTTTTATGACAAAGGGGCAACATCCACTTTAGAAAAATGAAGCCTTTTCAGGAGTGCTAAAAGTTACTGTTCATCAAGTATCCACTTGAGGCTGGCTGCAGAAAGACTGGAAACCACTCACACACCAAGTCACAAAAAAAAACAGACTTTTGCAGCTTCAGAAAATATATTTACAGCTTGGTTAAAAAAAAGCTTGGGTCTGAAACACTAATTTAGCTATTGGCACACACTGTACAGGGATGATTTTTTTTCTAACTCAGGGGTTTAGAAGATATGAGGATCACAAGTTTGTCCAGTGAGAAACCCACCTCGTCTCACGTGACTGACGAGTGCCCTTTGCTGTTAGACAGGAAGCTCAAATACAGTGTCACATCTAATATGGCCCCAGCCACCGATTGGCTTCATAAATCTGGTGACGTAGCGGAGCCTACACCCATGTTTTATAAAGTCTATGGTTATGGCTGCTTGTTTCTTTTACAGAACAACAAAAACCTGAATGGTGAAAAATCAAATAAGGTGTAGGCATTCACAATAGCTGAGAGATTTCAAAAATTCCAGGGAATTTTTTAGAAAAATTCATTCAAGTTGACGGCAACAAAACCTTTAAAATTTCTTGTATTCCCAAGCTCAATTTCTAATAGCAGTTATCAGGAAACTTTCCTGAAATGTACTGGAAATTTACAACCCCTCAGCAACCGTAGTTTTTCTCGACACTGTTGGAGAAGTTTGAAAAGTTTGGGATGTCAGAACACCGACCTGCTCAGCACCTTTCACCAGTTTACTCTGTTGAATCAGTGACAATGAACAGGCTGTTAAACCTGTGCAGATTGATCTGTTGTGATCCAGTAAAGGGCTCCTCTGACCTTGATCAGAGATGAACCAAACAAAGATCTAGTTGAATTGAAATCTAAGTTATTCCAGGTTTACCAAGAGGTTTAGAGGCCTCCATTGGTGCTGTGAGGATAAAGGATAGAGGAGTGAAAATGGAGGAACAAAATATTTAAGTTGGAGTTAAACCTTCATGAAATCAGTTTAGCAAAGTTTCTTTCATGAGTTTCCTGGCTGGTTTTTCCCTTCAAAAGTTTCAGCCGTAGTCTAAAATGATCAGGTTAATAGAATGATTTCCCATTCATGTTAACAGGTCTTCCAGGACTAATTCCAGCTCCACCGTTTGTGTCACAGTGGCTGAACACTTGTTGCACTCTTGTTAATTATTCCTGAAAGCTCCCCAGTGAGTCGACTCGTCCTCTGTCGTTGTCACACCACAAATTAAGCATCTAAATAACTCAACACCTTTGCAGCCAGGCCTCATATCTGCTGCTGATTGTTCCTCTTAACTCTGCCGGTGTGGGAGTCCGCATGGCTGAGGCCTCCTGTGAATTCTCCACACTATTGTGCGAGTGACACGGCCACGTCGGACACATCGGACCAATAACTGCGAATTATCCGGCCGACAGGAATCGCCGCCATACTTCATTCACAGGAATTCAGCAATGACAGCCCTCTCCCCATGGAGGAATAAACATGGAGTCCTCACTCACCACGTCTCCGTGCGCTCACACTTCTTCACCCTCAGCTCGGACACATACAGATATTAGCTCCGCTCGAGGTGTGTGCTGACAGCAGGAGGTGTGTTTGGTGTAAACACAGAGCAGGAAGTTAAATTGGCAGTTTTGGGGTCACGCTGCATTGTCTGAACTTTCGCTCCATGTTGGATGTTTTGATTTTGGTTAGCCTGAAATTTCTCACACGTTCAGACTTCCTTCTTTTTTTTCCACGTTGGAGCTGGGAAAGATTTTACATCCTCGTAAATCGATCTTTAAAAACAAATGAATGAAAATCCCAACACGAACTCAAATCACCTCTGTTGTCTCGCGTCAGCTGCTTAATATGTTTTCAAGACACTTTCGCAGAACAGTGTTTATTCACCTCAGCACACGCCAGAAACACCTGCAGTGAGATTGTGAGTTGTGACCCATCTCCTACGAGGACTTGTTGAGTAATCCAAATATTTGCACTATTTTGCCCTGAACTGTGTCTGCCAGGCACCTCATTAGGAAGTGCAGTCTGCTCTTGTTTTTGTAGGAGTTTTACTGTTGATTATTCTGGCGATGGTTGGGTTACGAAGAGGGCAGACAGTCAGGATAAAGCTGCTATAAAAGATGGTTAAATTAGTTCACATCACATTTGAAGCACACTTCTTTTTTCTTTTCTTTTTCGCTGAATATCTTTTGTTTTTTGTCTTTCTGATCCTGAAGTCGACCTCTGTGTTACCAGACGTGGTTTATGCATCTCTCAGACAGCTATTATTCTCTATCCCCTGTTGGGATGAATCCGACATGTGAAAGATCCTCAGGCTTTTTCTGACTTCCAAAAAGCAAAAGTCCCAGACACAAACATGCCCAACATGACCCTGAAGTTGTTGATTTGAGTGAGTAAGCCATAAATGAGGTTTTTTCGGTGACATCTGCATTTTATAAACAATTCTGCAAAGCTGCTGTTGTAGCAGGAGAAACACAAAGAAGCATGTTTAATACCAAGCTGCCAAATAAAGTGACGGGTAATTTCGCTCAGACTTATTGGGTCTGGAAGGGAAATTTGGAAATCCCAGATGTGGTTCATGTATGATTTGCATTATGTGATAAGCATTAGAGGCTTTTACGGAAACTTTCTTGGCCTTAAAGTGCATTTAACGTCTAGACTTTAATTATGACAGTCTAATTTGATTTTTTGCAAGTTAAAACCACTCAAAATGTACTTAATTCACAGTATAAGCTGATTGTTTTGCAGCTCTTTTATATGTAACTCAAAGATCTTGGCAGTTAATTTCAACAGCTGTTCAGACATGAAGACAAGAACATTGTAGTTTGAGACTCTGACTCCTTTTTCTCTCTTTGTACGACAAAGCTGGGAGTCAGAAGAAGTTTGTATTGCAAAGTTTCCCGTTCTTCTTTAATAATCAGAATAATGAAAACCTTGTTCAGTTTGAAATCCGTAACACATGATCCCAGATCTAAGCTCCGAACTGAACCGTAAATCTTTCTGCAGTTTGGGAGGTCACGTTCTCCGAGCTCACGCTTTAATCGAGACTCTTGATGATTTTGCGTTTGGCAGTGAGACCAACACACAGCTTGGCCAAATCCCCACCATGGGTGTTTGGAGCATTTATGTAAAGTGTGTTTTCTTTTGTGTTAACTTCAATTCAAATAATAAAGCAATTTTAATTACCAGTCAGGATTAATTCACAGCAGAAACTGCCTCAGGACAACAGAGAGAGAAGTCTAAACTGCACAAAAACTGACATGGCACAAGTTTTTTCTTGGGTTTCACTGCCCCTGCTCACCCTGAAAATACAAATTGAAATCAAAAAAGATGGGTACACTTTATTTGAAGGGGTATTCATAAGACTGACATAACACTGTTATAAACATGACATGACGTCCGTCATTAAGGTGAAGGAGGCTTCATGCATGTTTATGAATGTTGTCATTAAGTGTCATCTGGTGAATTATGTCGCATTTGATGCAAAGTGGACATTGTTTAGGGATGTTTTTGATTTAACAACTTGATATTTACAAAAACAACAGTATCTGCCACTGTTTTGCCAACAAAGTCAAGTTGTTATATCAAAAACATCCCCAAACAATGTCCACTTTGCGTCAAAGATGACATTCACCAGATGACACTTAATGACAACATTCATAAACATGCATGGTTACCCTCAATATTATTTTCTTTTTTTGTCCTTGAAAAAACTTGGCTTAACCTGCTTTTTGCAGCACAGCATGTATATCACAACTGAGAACTAGGGCTGCACGGTATACAGGGTATGACGGTAGAGATGGTTTAATTTTGCCACGGTAGAGATTTGTGCTCTACAGTCATACCGTGACATCATGACGTCGGAGTGACGTGACGTCGCAATATCAAATATCAAATAAGTATCTAAGAAATTTAAAATAATAATAATAATAATAACAAGGGAAACTGTTAGGCTTATTGAAATCAAAGTTGGAATATAAGAATCTCTTTGAAATTATTAAAAAAGAAAAACACAGATTGAGTGAACTCAGCCAGAGAATTAATTTGGTTATTAGACTATCAGGCACTGTAGATGGTGTCGACTTTACCACGTTGTTTAGTGAGAAGTAAGATAAGAGGATTGGTGAAAATGTTTGCTCTGTTCAGACAATTTTCAGCATTTTACTTTGCAATCAGAAAGACTGCACAAGTTCCTTAAAGCCTCATTAAAATCCTGGGGAATAACCTTTTTAAGACAGCAGATGGTTGTTCCCAAAGTGTTTGATGAACCGAACAAAAGCCAGACATCATCAGTCACCTTTACCCATCCTGCTTGTATCACAAGTGTAAACTAACATCTAACATTAGACTCTCTCACAGCTCTTGTGTCAATACTTTTAATTTACTGATTAAGATGATCTAAAATGCTTCAACTATTCATTGCATAAGTCTGGAGAACATTTGTAAACTAACGTTGAGTGAGACACAAATGAACAGAGTGAGATAGAGCTGTGAGGTTGTCCATCTCCAGCATGAACTGCAGGCTTCATGTGGTGCTGATATGATATATGAGGCTCTCCCTGTCTGCCCATGCCAGCTCCATAGGAGGTAGTTTCATCTCTCTCTGCAGGGAGCTCCAGATTTATGGAGTGAAACTGTACGCCTGTATATATACTTTCCTAACTCTCACTAATCTGCACCTATTGAGGAGAGTTAATCCTCAAAGAACAGAGAGATCCAACAACACTGAGAGGTGAACGTGTTTGTTGTATCACAGAAACTGAGTCAGGGCTAAAGTAAAAGAATAGAAAATAAGAAACTTAAAGAGTAACGGTCGAGTTAACAAAAGTACAAGTACATCCGATACGGTAGATTAATTTGGGGTTTTTTCTCCCACATGCACACCCTCCTCTGTTTATGGACAGCAGGTCTTCCTCCTCCAGTTTCCTCTGTCTTCCAGCCTGCCAGCCTCCCGCTGCTCGCTCGTAAACTCAGATAATATGTTTAGCATGCGATCATTTCACGACCGCTGCTCAAGGCCGCTCGCTGTTCTCATATCAGCGCGATGAGGTCTGTAAGGCCATCACAGGATACATAACACTGAAATAAAGTATCTGTGCTGAAATGTCGGGAAAGCCAGGTGGTTTCTGGTTTCATTATCGGCTATTATCATAGCGTTTTATTTTATATCTGCTGTTGTTTATTCTTTCTCAAGTTTTCTGTGACTGAAACTGTCTGGCCTGCTGAACTAACATCGGTTTTATCTGTGGATTAACTGTTGTTACAGGCAGGATTACTCTGTGACTCGAACTTTCAACAGTAAAACATCTTTAAAGAAGACAAAGAAAATCACGGGAAGTAAAACTTGTGCTTCTCTTTGCCAGATTCCCTCTTTTCCCTTTCGAAGACAAGCTTTTAGAAATCACAACTCCTGAGGTAACTCGACTCTGCCTTAGAGATTTTCTGCCTCCTTCTAATAAGATTGGACAAAAGTTATAATCTGAGTGTAAATGAAATTCAATCTGCCGCATGCAGTCGTGCACATGCCAGCTGGAGTCAGGAACAATCAGGCGACGATAGAGACTCAGGAAAAACTTTGCATTGAATATATAACATTCACTCACAGGAGAGCAATCAAAGAATGGGCCTCCTTCCTTCTTCCTCCTGCTTCTTCTCCTTTTAATTTCCTCGACAAACCTCCCTGGATGCAAACATACCGTAGATCAAATCCTCATCTTTGCAGCAAATAATGATCTGATCGGTTTTTGGGTTTGGATTGAAACCCGTGCATAACTTGCACCATGTGGTTTCTGTGTGGGATGACTTACAGTCAAAGCTGTTTGACAATCACGTCTTTTACGACTCTTAAAGTCAGGATTAGGGGACGACTTAAGCTTGACGAATCTGTTCTATTGTCTTCTGACAGAACATTTTAAAGGGACAGTGAGGACTTTCTATGTGATCTTGAAAAAGTCTGATATCTAGATGTATGCCTTATCATAATCCTAATTTAAAATGAGATTATCAGCGCCAAAATAGGTTATTTCTAAATGTGAATTCCCAGCTGCCTGAGCAGGAATGGCTGGTTAGATAACGGTTTGATTTACGGTAAGTCTAAGTCTCTATGACAACACCGTGCTGGCTGACAAAGCTTAGGAGTGAGAAGACAGATCTGTGTTTTTCTGTGCTGACAATGATTTCTGTGATTTATTTTGTAATAATGGTGGAAACAGGAGCTGAACTTTCTGACAGAAAAGTGACCGAAGAGGAGGAGAAAGAGGAGAGTAATAGAGCATGAGCTAAAGGCTAAAACACAAGGTAATGCCTAAAACATAAGCTGAATGCTAAAACACAAATTAATGGCTAAAACACTGGCTAAAGGCTAAAGCACAAGTTAAACGTCTAATTCTGTCCACATGCAGCAGTTATTCTGCAGTGGTTTGTTCAAACCTGAGAGTTTATCAGTAAAATGAAGAGCCAGGTTACGTTTGCTCTGCTTGGTGAGGTTGGAGTTGGTAGATGAGCACTGGTAGGACACAACCAGGATTCACTAACATAACATGGTACAGACAGCACTATGAAACTGTTGATACATTATCTGCGTATTATATCTATAAAAAGTTGTCTTGAACAAAGAAAAGAAGTGTTAAAAGAAGATTCAATCTCTATTCATTTTACCAAAACACATAGGCGCATCATTTCTTCAGGACAGTGTGAAGTAAAAATCCGGCACCACTCATCCCACTCTCCCCTAAATGTATTTTGCTGCAAGTAGTTCAAGTAAGTTCACCCCAGATAAAACATATATCAGACAATGCAAAAGGAGAATCTTCCCTGTCACATGATTTAGGTGCGTTTCATCTCTTTATGGGGGTCAGTAGTGGAATAAAGACTGTGCTTTATGATGCAGATTCACCTTAGTTCCCGTAATGAGGTGCCAGATGAAATAAATGCTTACATTCCAGTGTGAGGACTAAAGTTTTCCCATTTCCTCTTTTCCTGATTCTTAGGTTAGCTCATAATTTATTCCCTCTGTTTGCTCAGATAGAAGAATTAGGGAACCACTTTCTTTTGGGTGGTAAATGGTGACATATTGTGTCCTCGAGCAATGAAAACATTCATAAGAAGAGACTTTAAAGTGGTGACAGAAGGAGTCATGTTGCTAAAGTCACTGTCACGTTGAGTTTTGTGTTATGTGTTATTCTTCTATACATAAAGAAAGCTACATCATAAACAGCGTCTTGTTTTTCTGTATCAGCTCAAGTGGGAAAGTACCTGTCTATGCAGCACTTTAAAAGCCTGAAACTAGCACAAAGAAGAAAACTTCTGTGGTCAAATAACCCTCATGGGGGGGGCTCAGCATCCTCTATCCATTCATCAACCTCCGCCTCTGTAGTACATCACAGAGAGGCGAGGCAGCAGTGGCCCGCTGGGGTCAGAGATATACTGCCCCGAGTGTCCGCACAGGCAGGCAGCTTCCTCCTCTGACATATACACGGGTCTTACGGGGCTCGAGTCCGGCTGGGAAAACTCTGGAGACTCAGACTGAAGGATGAGGAGGGAATATGTGCTGGAGTTTGATGTGGGAAGAGAAGCTTTTTCACTCATAATGAAAGGTTATATACATTTTAAGAGCTCAAAGAATTTATTTATTTCATGTAGCAGAAGTACAAGATGGAAAAGTGGCTTAATTCTCTCAGGGGACTCTGAATTCAGACTTTTTTCTGTAACCACAGGTGATGCCCCTGCTGGCCATTTGAAGAACTCGCAATACACAATCAGTGATCATCACAGTTAATGACATGCAGTGCATTTATAAAACACAACACAGACTCCTGGATTTGATCCGTTTATTTATTTTTTTTCCACTTTTTAATTTTTTTTTTCAGCAGTAAATGAATTCAGAGAAACTGACACAAATCACTATGGTTAACAGACAAGGGAAGGTTTGTTAATATGGTTCATTGTAATGAAGCTGTTTGCACTCTTGTGTGTTTCATCCTTAAATATATGACTTTCTTGAAAGAGATATGCATCAGGGTGGTGGGGTTCAAGGTGCTTTATGGACTTGAGAAATGGATTTGAGAGAAATATAAAACCAACTGTTGTGAGTGACAGACAAACAAAAACAGATTTATTTTTCACCATGTGACATTGTCATTTTAAAATCTTTCTTTTCTCAACGAAGTTGAGGAGAATTCAATAAATTAGATTTAATACTTTGAAAGGTACTCTGGCTTCACTTTCAAAACACCCCACACACCTGTCATTCCACATATAGAGTCTGAGATCTCTGTCAAGTTTTTGGATATTTTCCCCTCAGTTACCATTTGTTTTCTATTTTTTTTTTGTTGTCAAAGCTTAAAAAGTGCATACATGCATTAACACTCATAGCTTTTCTTTGACCATTTTGAAAAGAGTAACTTTAAACGCTAACAAAAAGATCTACTGAATCCTCAAAAGATGCACCATTCTCCCAGCTATTTGTCCAAGAGGGATACAGAGTTAGGGCTAAAGTTACAGACATACAAAGATCTCCCAGCAGTGAAGAGCTGACCCCTGTCCTCTACCAGAAAAGTAAAATCAATGAGCAGATACAGTACAGGCCTGAGGCTGGTACCCTGCGTTAGCACATGAATGCCTCCTTAGTTCCTGAGCTTTTTGTAAAACACAGCTGAGACACTCAGAGCGATAACGCAAGCGAAGGCGAGGATACCAACAGCCACCCCGAGCCCGACGGCAGAGTCGTCGTCGTCCTCGGCGTGGAGAGGCTTCTCCTTAGACCCGCTGCTGTCGGCTTTGGTGATGATCTCTGAGGAGGTGATGGTGTAAGTCTGACTTATACCAGCTTCAGAAGTATCCAGGGTGTTCCTCTTCCTCCTGTTGTTGCATTGCTTGAAGGCGCTGCAGGTGCTGATCTCACACAGACGGGTGATGCAGTGGAGGTAGTAGGTGGACACCGTCTCGTTCTGCTGCTCGATGAAGCGGAAAGCCGGGAAGCGGAAGCGGGCGCTCTGGCTGTCCCCGTTCTCGACCATGGTGGTGAACTGATCCTTGGAGCAGGGGACGAAGAGGTTGAAGAAGCTGGAGTTGGTGGGCAGAGGGGACACAGAGGCGTAACACCGGTCCAGCAGGACGTGGTACTGCCCGGTCAAGTTGGTGGCCTTGACCTCAACATAAATGCTGGTCCTGAGCTCGATCCCCAGATCAGGCATGTACAGAGGACGGGTGTAGTTGGCATCTGCAAAGAGCTCCATGCTCAAGGTGCTGATGAAACTCCCATTGTTGTCCTTGATAGCAATGGAAGAGGCCGACACATCAATCTGGGTGTTGTTGACCAGGTACTCTAGGGGGTAGGCACAGGAGTAGTAGTACTTCAGCTCAGCGTTGTAGGTGATCGTGCCTGTTGTAGGATCGACCGAGCGAACGACCCCGCTGATGTTGACGGTCTGGATGTTGGAAAAGTCAGAGAAAATGCCCGTCCCAGCTGCACTGGTGGTCCTGAACGTGCTCCCGCAGGCGTGGGTCATATTCAGAGGGAAGTTGAAGCGAGCAACAGGTGGAGTCACAGAATCATCAAGGACAGCTCGACATTCTGGGCCCAACATGTGGTTCAGGATCAGGAGAGAATCATTGTAGCCGGTGTAGATGACCGGGCAGATCTCAATGGCCAAACCAATGGACGAGGTACCACAGCTCACAGAGATGTCAGTTACCTGTGGGCGCCTTGCTTCGGCGCCACAGTCACCCAGAGTCAGCTGACTACATCTTGTGGGTATTATGGATACAATAATGCCTAGTAAAAATAAAACGATCTTCATGGTATTTCTTCAGCTTTGCCACGGGTGTTTGACTCTCTCTGCAAAAAATCTTGACCCTTCTCTCTCTCTGCGTGCTGCTCAGCTTTGCTGGATCTTCTCAGTTTGTTTGAAGTCTTAAGGCTGTATTCAGGGGTCTTTATAGGTAAGCGTGTCTTCTGGGATTGGTCCAAAAGAAGGTCAAGCACCTTGCTATATGTGAACACCTGCATTGTGTTAAGTATGAGAGCTCAAGTCTGGACCATATCCTAAGGGCAGCAACTGAAACTTGAAGCATCTTTGGGTCTTGACAAACTGAGACACTGTCATTGTTCCTTTGTTGAGTTTGCTTTAAAATACTGTCCTCCATGCCCCCTATAAGTAAGCCTACATGAAGTCAGTGAACATAACACTACATAGGATGAATTTCTAAATAATACACACAATGCTCGAAAGGTTTTTCTATCCGGCTTGAGCCCCCAGTAGCTGCAACAATGACCTACTTTAGAGGTTCTGACCCTCTTGAAGATGTGAATGTTCTCACCAATTCAAACATTTACATAACGCAGGACTAATAATGGAGTATAAGATGAATACTTGAGTTGTTTTTAATTGTTGTTTGAACAGATCAGAATGAGATAGTTGGGACAAAAAGGAGCCACTTGAATTTGATCAGTATTGGAATCCCAAAGGTCTGAAAATAAGTATTTGTTCTTCCCCTGCTGAGGGGGAAGGGGGGATAATGCTCACTTGTAAACAGCTATAGACCAATTCCTGAACTTTGCATCTTGGCAAAAGTATTTGAAAGCATTGGTAGTGAACAAGTGAAGGATCTTTTGGATACCAATAATGTATTATCAAAGTATTGCAAAGGTTTTTAGAAAAACACAGAACTTTGACAGTTTCACCTGACATTGAAAAAATTGATTGTAAGCTCTTTTGTAAGCTCTGTCCATTGACCTGTCAAAGACCTTTGTTATAGTTAATCATGGATTACTGATCAAAATCCTCCAGCAAGTTGGCGTATCAAAGCAAGCAGCCGCCTGGTTTAGCATTTATCCATCGAAAGAGCAAATCTGAGAGCAAATGGCAGGCTCCACCTCTGTCTTTGTATACGTTTCTGTAGGGGTGCCCCAAGGTTCGATTCTGGGACCCGTTTTATTTTCCATTTATATCAATAACTTGTGTGACAATCTGTCAAATACTATGTATCACTTTTATGCTGATGACACCATCATCTATTGTTGCTCAAGCTTGTGAGTTTCTTCTATCAGCTTTCGATGTTGATTAGTCTTGGAACTAAGGCTCATCATAAATAATGATAAAATAAAACTTTTGTTTTATAAAAGTTGAGCTTCTCAAGGAAATGAAATCCAGCTTGTTACTAGCTACAAGTACTTGGATTTAATTGTTGAGAGTGATTTGTCTTTTAAATCACATATTGCCAGCTTGGCCGCTGAACTTCAGGTGAAGTTGGGATTTTATTGTATTTGTACATTGTATATTGTACAAATCTTGATTTTCCCTCAGAGCAAGGAAAATGCTTGTTGTTGTTTTTTTACTTTTCTTCCTTCTCTGGATTATGGTGATATGAATATTCACAGTCATTGGACACTGTGTACCATTGTGCGTTAAGATTTGTAACTGGGTGTAGATGCCCTGATAATCACTGTGACATGTACACAAGCTCAAACTGGTCATTTTTGAAGATGTACAGTCATATCCACTGGTTGAAGCTAATTGATAAAGTTCTTATTGGGTCGGTGCCTTCGCGTTTATGTTCTAATCTCCAAAGAACTTAGAGTCACTGTGCTTTGTGTCTCTGTCAGGTCTTTAAAATATCTGTCCTTTTTGTCAGCTTGGGAAAAGAGCGTTCAGTCTTGCTGCTCATATCACATGGAGCGTTCCCCAAAATGACTTAAAAATGGGGGATTTTATTTTGCTTTAAGTTTTAGGCTTGATCGTATGAGATAAAATATGTGAGACAATTGAGTGAAGCTCAGCCTTTAGCCCATGCTCCATCACTCTCCTGTTTAACTTCCTTCTCTTTGACCTCTTTTTCCTGTCTGACAGTCCACCTTCAGTGTCCACTGTTACTGCTAAATAAGTCAGAAACTGGCCCATTTTAAATTGGGGATTATAATCAGGGATATATCTAGATATCAGACTTTTTCAAGATCACTTGGAAAGTCCTTACAGTCCCTTTAAATTAAGCCCATAAATCCATCATGTTGGTTTCTGTTGTTATTTTATAAGGGGGAAAGAATCACATCCCTGTCAATCATTGAGTATAGCTGGAATATCCCCCTGTGTGTTTTACAGAGGTAGATTTTGGCCTCATAATTGTGTCACACAATCTCATTTTGTTGTGAAACATATTGGTCAACTTTTGTTCCGAACTCATTTAGAGGCTACGGCGATGAAAGGGCAAGCTGATCCTGCAGGGTATTATCAAGGTAACTGAATCCAAGCAGCATCAGTGAGGACAAAGATAGCAGCTCTTCACTGAATTATGACAGGGATCAGGAAAGGCTTCAACAGCACAACAGTCAACTATAAACAACCTGTTACAGCCCGATAAGTGGAACCCACATGAACAAATACAAAAACCACAGACGCATAGATGCAGCACATACATCACTGAGACAGCATATAGATAAATGTAAGAAACAGAAAGTTCTCCAGGTTAGAAAAGCTCAGGTTTAAACAGAACACCCTCTCTACATTGAACATGTCACTCATTTCTCGCCGTCACATGTTTCACGTGGACATTTATCATCTTGACCTTTCTTAAAGGTCTCTGTTATAATAGCGCTCCTTCTGCCTTTATGTAAGTTGGGTAAACCCTGACAGGACATAACACCTCAGAATGATACGAACCGCACCCTGGAAACCGACCTGGTAAAGTGACTCACACCCAGCAGGCTCCTGACTGCATGACATCTCCTCGTTTTGGTCTCTTTATACAGATTTTATTCATGCTGATGATCATTTTGAGCTTTTTTCCTTTCAAAAAACAATTAGGGAGAATAATGTGTAAATAAAGGACATTTTTGTGATTTTGGGCCCTCTCTCCTGCACCTCAGTTTACAGTCAGATCCCCAAATCTGAAAAACAAGCTGCAGGTTGTTACCAAATGGTCCTTTGTTATTCTTCAGCCTCCACAGAATATTTGGTCTGGCAGCCTGCAGCAGCGATGTGATGATAGCTGCAGAGACAGATGATGTGAGTGACCCCGTGTCAGTTGTGCTGAACAGGGAACACAATGTGAGTGTTAATCTGTCGCCCTGACCGAAGGTGCTATTGTTTTGAGACGTAGTCCAGGCTATTACAGGATACGGACGGACTTCAGACCGTCAAAGCCGCCTTAAGAGTGTGATGTGACGTCCTCGTGCAGCTGAGGCCATGAGTGAAGATAAGAATATGAGGTGAATTTGACAAGAGACGTTTCGATAGAAAAACTGCACTGACACAAGTATGAGACTTTTTTTACTTGGAGAATTGAGACTATCTTATCAAAGTGGGATGGAAATTTGGAGTAAAGTGAAGTAATTGATGTGTTAATATTCACAAATGTGAGCTCAAGTGCTCTCAAACTGCCTTCTTGTGTGGAACAATGGCATGTTTTTTTGTTTTTGCCCCTGCCCTTTAAACAGTCTGTGTATGCAACTAGAGACAAGTTGACCAATAACTTTGGCGTCAGTAATGAGGAATTTTTGTTAAAGGAAAGAGACACATATCAATTGTTAAACAAGCAAGAAATATGGATTTATAGCGTGTAATGCCTGAAGATGAAGCCTATCAATATTATCCTAGAAAGAGTGGGAATATGTTACTTAGAGATTCATCAAAGGTGCCCATTAATTTCTACACTAAAATGGATCTCATTGTATTCAATCTAAATGTTTCATATATATAACCAATTTTTTTTTTTATAGATACAAAAGTAGTGTTGGAAATGGGGGGTTAACTGATTTTCAGGGGCCAACATGATGCTCTGAGATCCTGAAACACATCCAGTCTGCATCTTTGAATGCAAATATTTCGTGACGATAGGAAATGGAGGCAGGAGCCCATCCTGGACTCAAAAAAGATTGAAGTTGCATGTGATCTTAGGAGTGAGATGCATGTTGTCTTAGGCTGTAGTCACACTAAAATCGCTTCAACCCTAATACCCAGCTTGTTTGGCTTGATACACTTCATAGCATGCAGAAACAGCAATTACATGATGCATAATCCATGATGTTTGAACGCAGATTTTTGAGAGCTATGTCGGTCTAAAACAACTTAACGGAGGCTAGAAAGTAACTAGTCTTGTACACAGACGCTTTATGACGATAACAATGGAGTAATTGGGGGCAATTGTGCTTGAGTACAGCAGGATTCAGAGGGCCAGTGAAATTGCGCCCATACAAAACCAAGAAAATATCTGATGCATCCTTTTTTGAACAAGTAACACTGTTTATACTTAAATGGCACAGTTTCGTTGATCTCTGGCATCAAACCTGAAACAAGAAGCCAAAAGATTTCCATTGATACCTGATACAGTTCTTTCCTTTTGTTTCCTGATAAAGAACTGATGCCAGAATCAGAATAAGAATCGCCTTTATTGCCAAGTATCTTCAAGAAGAAGCATACAAGGAATTTGACTTCGGTTTAACTGTGTCTCTTTGTAAAAAAACAAGTCAGAATAAACATTAAATATCAGATATACAATAGAACAAATGTTAAGTAACTACAAATCAAAAATATAGAAACTTTGTACAAAAAGGAAGGATGCCAAAAAACAGAATGCATTAAAGTGTGTGAGCGAGGTCAATAAATGCATTTTAATGGTACAGCAGTGAGTGCCATGGAGTTTTTTCTTGGTTTCCTGTGACTCCTGAGTAGTTTCAGAAATAGGGAGTTCATATCTGGTTAATAAGTGTCCCATGTCTTGTCTGTCTGTCTGGATTTTGATTATATTAACTTAATACATTTTGGTCGTTCTTTTTATGCTTCCTACTCCTCACCCTGCAGCCAAACTGAGAATTACTCATAAATAAAGGAGTCTTGTCGTTATTCGTGTCACTTTTGTGGAACATGTTTGAAAGGGAAACTATAAAATCTCCAGAGCTGATCCCTCAGAGTTTAATTCTGCACCTCATTCATTCAGGGTTTGCATGTTTAAGATATGTGTAGATTGACCTTTAATCACATTCAGCAAAACTGAAATCAGTGTAACATTCCTGTCTTAAAGCACGGTGACACCCGAGCTTCTATCTGCTTGAATAGGTTTTTGTGTACGACCCCCATTCAAGCGCACACACCACACCCCTCCCCCTCGTGTTTGTCCCTGTGTTAATTGAAAGATCATCTGCTTCGTACTCTTCTCTGACATTTCCTCCTCTGCCGCCCGGCTGCTGCTGCTGCTTCGCCACTATAGCTGCTGACCTGGTTCACACCATATAATATATCACCCTGTAAAGCGAGCTGCTGAAGGAGGCAACACTCAATTGTTATGCTAAGGAAATGAAAAGTCACCAATGAGAAGTGTTAATGCTCACAGGTACGACATGTTGGATATTGATCACTCACATATTCAGGGAAACTTTATTATTTGGAAAAAGGTGAAATAAAAGGAGGAATGACTCATGGTGTGACAGAAAAGGGCAGAACTTGGTGATGGGCCCACGATGACCTCTCGAGGTGTAAACCCTGCAGTAGTTGCACAACTTAAAGACAAATTTAAGTTCCTTTCTCGACATATGGGTGTGTCAGTGTTCATAAAGTTAAGCAGTGAGGTCAGAAATTGACACCACAACCTTCTGGAGCTTCTGTGTTCAATGCATCCAATGAATGAGGTCAAGACGGCACTGACAAAACAGGCGACTTTCCTCGTTGGAAACTTGAGAGTTTAAAAACTGCTGCGCTGAAACAGGAACTCCTTTCACTCTGATCAGCTGATATACTTTCAGATGCAGTTCATGTCATTTTCAGTCAAACATCTTGACATGAAATTAGCTTAATACAACTAATTAGATGCTTAAAGGGAGTAAAAATGTCGAAAAATTGAAAAAGAAAACTAGAGTAAACCTTCTGCATTGCAAAAATTCAATATCTTACCAAGTATATTCTTCTAATAGTCAAAATGTCTCATCACACTTAATTCAAGCCACAGTTACCAAGAGGGAAACATTTCACTCAGGTATTGGAACCTGTTTCTAGAATATTTCGTTAGGGAAACAATCAGTCATTTCTCATTTGAAACAAGCTTTTACAACTTATCATAAGGTTTTGAAGCAGCCGGGTTATTTGTTAAAGATAAATCATCATGTTGCAAGAAATATACTCAATATAAATTAAGAAAAGAGAGCCTTATTTTAATCTGAAGCTCATTATAAGCTTAATATTAATTATGATTATTATTTATTGTTTATTTAACCCACTTTGCAACTTGTTAAACTGCCTCATTTAATATCTGCATTCTTGCACTACTCACTATTGCACTATTATTGTTTTTTTAGCCTGTAAATACTAGTCTTGTCTATTTGCTATTCTTTTGTGTTTATAGTTGTTGATAATATTCTTTATGCAAAATTTATATTATTACTATTTTACCTTTTATGCCTTACCACTACCTTGTACAAGAGAGCACGGTATACCATAACAAATTGCTTGTATGTTCAAGCATATCTGTCCAATAAAGGTGATTCTGATTCTGATATGAGACACAAAACTTTTCAAAACAAGAAAATGTGGATAAAATAAGTTTCCCCAGCTATTTTCAAGATCTCTCTTATCTGGCAAAGCTTAAATCTAATTTCTTATTTTCAGATATCTTTTCCCCTTGTTCCATTAGCAGCTTTTTTTGCTTATTACAAGCAAAAGTATTGTGTTTTTTTTTTTTTTCACTTATTTCCAGAGTGTAAAGTTAATGGTACCAGCGTTTACTTAATATAAGAATATTTGTATCAAGATAAACAGATGTTTTGAGGTAGAATACACTAATTTTAAGGTGTTTCTGGATTGTTGAGTTTTGATATTTTTACTTGTTTTAAAAAGTCTTGACAAATTTTCTTGTAGTGTTGGTGGATGATTTTACCTAAGTTTTTGTTTTCTTGTTTTTGAAGGATGTTTTTTTTTTTTTGTGCAGTGTGCGACTGTTAAGTTTGGCCTCTCCCACTCCTGACGTAGAGAAATGAACTAACGTCCACACACTCCATCACAGCAGCTTAGAAATAGATCTGTATGAATCATACTTTCCCACACTCTCACTCTCAACACACACTCATACGGCCGTGCACCAAACTGATTTACGAGGCACTGAATGTTTCTTAGAGATGCCTGTTGCTGCCTTTGTCTTTCATGTCTTACAAACACACACACACACACACACACACACACACACACATATACACACACACACACATGTATGTACACACACAGTGACTGTTGCCCTTTCATGTGCAGAAAAGGGCAACTGCAGGGACCAGCTGTTGAGAACTGAAGCAGATATGTCCCTCTACTCGGAGCAGTTGCTTTTCTGCAGCTAGGTCACACACACACACACACACACACACACACAGATTCCTGTAGCTATATAAAATGTGGTTGGATTTGACGTAGCGTTGACTGCCACTCACCTTTGGGAGCCTCTGGTTGGGTGGGAAGGAGGCTCAGTGTGTCTGAGGTTTCATGAAGAGCGATATCTGAAAATAAACTACAGTAATTTTCACTTTGTCTCCTCCTCTCACGTCTCATTTCCTCCAACTTTACCTGCTCCTCTCTCGTTTCTTTTCTCTGGACTCCTTCTTTCCTTTCTTTCCAAAAGTTCCTTCCCTCTCCTTTCTTGTCTTATGCTTCCTATTCCTCTCCTCGCTTCCTATCCTATGCATCCTTTTCCTTTCTTTTCCACTCCTTTCCATCCCTGTGTCCTATTCTTTTCCTTCACTTTCCTCTCATTTCCTTTCCTATGCTTCCTACCCCTCTCCTCTCTTTCCCTTTCTCATGTTTCCTATTCTTTGCCTGTTTTCTCCTTATTCTGCTTCCTTTTCCACACCTTTCCTTCCCAATGCAACATGTTTCTTTTCTTCCTCTCCTTCACTTGGCTTCCTTTCCTTTTTTTATCGTCTTGATGCTTCCTGTTACTCTCTCCTCTTTACTTTCTGATCTATGCCTCCTTTTTACCTCCCCTTATTTTCTTTTTCTATGCATCCTATTCCTTTGGATTCTTCAACTTTCCTCTCCTTTCTGGTCCTGTGTCCTTTACCTGTACCTCATTTCCTTCCCAATGCTTTTTATTCCCCTTCTTTCCTTCCATTTCCTGTCCTATTGTTCCTGTCATCTCCTTTCCTTTCTCATTTATTTTCCTTTTCTTACTCTCCTCTCCATTCCTGTACTTACTATTCTTTTCCTTCCCTCTCATCTCTCTCTCTTTCTCATTTCCTCTCCAAACATATCCTTTCCTTTTCTTCCCTCTCCTACTTTTCGTGCGACTCTCCTTTCTCCTTTCCTTCCCTGTCCGTTCCTTTCCTTCCCTGTCCTTTCTCTCCCTTTCCTTTCCTTTCCTTTCTTTCCTTTCCTTTCCTGTCCTTTTCTTTCATTTTCGTCCCTTCCCGTCCCTTTCCTTCCCTTTCCTTTCCTTTCCTTTCCTGTCCTTTCCTTTCCTTTCCTTTCCTTCCTTTCCTTTCCTTTCCTTTCCTTTTCTTTCCTTTTCTTCCCTTCCCGTCCCTTTCCTTCCTTTTCCTTCCTTTTCCTTTCCTTTCCTTCTTTTCTCTTCCTTTCCTTCCTTTCCTTTCCTTTCCTTTCCTTTCCTTCCCTTCCCTTCCCTTTCCTTTCCTTTCCTCTCTTTTCCTTTCCTTTCCTTTCCTTTCCTTTCCTTTCCTTTCCTCTTCCCCCTGAGTTACACTCTTTAGTGAAGTCTGCTGCCATCACCTGCTGAATCACCTCCTCCTCCTCCTCCTCTCCTCCTCCTCCTCCTCCTCCTCTCCGTCACCTCCTCTCCTCCTCCTTTCCTCCTCCTCCTCCTCTTCCTCCTCCTCTTCCTCCTCTCCTCTTCCTCCTCTCAGGTTTTCAGTTACACCAGATGTGGACTCTTGCTGTTTGGAGTCCTGATTGATTTTCGGCCTCCCAACGATGCAGCTGCTGTGTTAGTGAGCTGCAGGTAAACGAGCCTCTGACTAAACTTTACAGTCACTCACAAAACAGACTGTCCTGATTTTAATGATGTGATACCAACTTTTCTGCAACTTTTCTGTTAATCCTTAAAATTCTACCAACAAAAAATCTGTTGCACCAGAAACTTTCTGACAATGTAGTGACAGAAACACATGGAGCACTTTTCTTTTTTATCACCCAGGTCCTTTTTTTTTAAGGAGGGCTCTGAGTAGACTCAAGCCATAAGTGTGAACTATCACCCCCCCATGTGTGTATGTGTATGTGTGTGTGTGTGTGTGTGTGTATGCATGTCTGCTGCTGTTAATGTGTGTGTTCCTCCCATGTGCTGCATGTCAGAGTATTTACTCTTTTCTATTTTTTAAATTTGTGCACAAGTATTACGCTTTTTGTGTGTTTTTGAAGATCAGATGTTCTGTACATACTTTACTCAAGTATACAAAAGTGTCCAGTGTGTTTGAACGCATGCAGCTGAGTGCATAAGTGCAGGTGTGTCCAATATGTGTATAGATGATCAGTATAGATGTTTGTGTCATCTGTGTTTGCAGTTTGAGGGTGAAGACTTTGATTCAAGGTCCTTGAACTAATGAAAAAAGAAAGAGTATGTGTGAAGTAATTGTGCAGATATTATTGCAAATGTGTGTTTTCATGACTGTTTGAGCGATACAGTTTACTTACCACTTACCAAGACGAACAATGAACATTCAGTGACAGGCGCTATGACAGGTGTCACAGTGTGAGAAGTTTCTCAGGAGACTATCGATGATTTTTGGAGACAGAAAGATCACATATCATCTACAAGTCACCAGAATAATGTAAACTACATATTAGTGGGATATATTAATCATTTATTTGTTGAGTAAGTCAATATAAAGCTGAGTTACAAGCCAAAGTTTACAGGTCTCAGTACAAACATGATAAGTCGCATCTTCAAAGTTACAGTCGGTTGCATCAAATATGATGTTGACTTGCCTTAGAACACATAGAGACATCCTTGATCGTTTTATTTATGTTGAGCTGATGTTGTGGTCGACTGCACAACTTTATCCAAAGAAGACACTTTTCTAGGTTGCCATGTAGTTTAGGAAAGGGTTAAAAATACACCCTGTGACCTTTCAGGAAACCTTGTGTTGGAGTTATTTGTTCCCCATGAACAGCATTTGACCATTTTGTAAACTTAAGATCTCAAAAAAATCTCAACAAATCGAATAAAAACTGACTTTCTGCAATGGATTTTTCAGAATTTTGGTCAAAACAGCTGGAAAAATCTCCTGAACTCAGCAAGCGGGGCTGATGTCTATCTATAATAGACAGATCTTGAGGAAGGCTCTTGTCATTTTTGAGTTTGAGCTTTTGCCCTCTGTCGTTTTAGGGTTCCTAGGAGGAGGACTAAAAGATTTCAGGGCTCTTTTATCCCCAGTGCAGTTCATTTGCTTAAAGGCAATTAGCTTTTTGGTTGCTCATGTTTCTCTTGCACTATTATCATTGCTGACCTATATGCACTTTCACACTTTGCACTTTTCTGCATTTATTCGTATGTTACTTTCCATTTTTTGGTTTGAGCTCTGGTCTAAACATGGTTATTGCTTTTATATATGTATGGTGTTTCTTATCCAACCTCTTTTTAGTCATTGTGTTGTGTATTACTTCTGTATTTTAGACTTTTAATTGGGTCTTATTGTCATTGTCTCTTGTCCTTTGTGTGTTCCGGCTGCAACACTAATCTCCCTTGACGGGACAATAAAGTGATTCTGATTCTGATGGATTTTAATGGACATCCAGGCAGAAAATATAGAATAGTTTATAGAAAAGCCTCAATGTACTGTGATTGGCTCATCATGTTTAAAGGCAGGACTCAGCCATAGGTCAATTGCATGTTTTGTATCAACACAATCCACACAAACACACACTTTAACACACACTTTTCGCAGCTTGTGTGTGTGTGGTTGCATCAGTTTCTTAAAAATGCAAGGACCAGTTGACATTAATGACACGTGAGGACATTTCTGCACAGTGAGGACATTTTGTGTTTTCTTTTCTCAAATATGTGTTAAACAGTTGAGACTGGAGTGTAACGACTTAAAAAAAAAAAAAAGAAAAGGTGTGAAAGTTGGATGTCCTTTTGGGGGCGAGAGGCCAAGAAATCTCCAAGAATCAACTTTGTGTCCTCGTAAGGATAGAAAAGCAAAGACGTGTGTGAAGTAAATGTGCAGGAATTCTTGTCAATGTGTGTTTCTACGACTGTGTGTTAAAACAAATGTGCACNACACCCTCACAGTCCCTCAGTGTGTGTATGTGTACGCATGGCGGTCTCCCGGGCCGGGCCATAACAGTGATGGATGGGCCGTGTGTGGAGGCCGTTATTATTTGTTATGTGAGCGGGTGTGTGTGACTGGGCCGAGGGGGCCATACACCTGCTGCGCGTCCAGAGAGCCCCGGCGAGCTCAGAGAACAGCTGGACGCATTGATTTAGCGAGTCGCTCTGCAGGCTGCAGGAACAAATCAAGCAACAGCTAATAAAACCGGCCTTTATGATGGCTGCTCCATTTGCCCTCCAAAACAACTGGCTACATCATGTGTTTTTCTAACGCCCGCCGCTGCACAAAATTAAATCCAGGGCTAAGGTGTCGCTTCTGGATGCCGTGGAGCTTGAGGTTTTAATGTCTGGTTTTAATGCAGCGGGTAATCAATGCTGCATGGTGTGTGTGTGTGTGTATGTGTGTTTGTGTGCACAACCATGTCAGAGTTGGAGTGCACACATGTGTCTGAAAGTGTGAGTGTTTTTAAGCGTGTTTGTCTTCACACCTGCGATCAATACTTTTCATGTTGCAGGTGAAAGAAGCAGCAGGACAAACCAGGTATGGATGTGTGTGTGTATGTGTGTGTTAAGGAAAGAGTAAGTGTGTATTCTACAGAGCGATGGCTGCAGCTGTGCATGTGTCTCTGTGCTGGCAGATGCTACACTGGCTCTATTGTGAGTCTATTGTGAAGCTTTTTATCACGCGCTGTGAGCCAGTGGATACAGAGGGACAGATTAAGTCAGCTTTTACACTTTGTTTTGGAGATATTCTGCAACCAGAGATGTGTGTGTGTGTATGTGTGTGTGTGTGTGTTATTTGTCGGACAGATGCACCAGCAGGAAAAGCGAATCTGATACTAGAATTATGTTTCTCTGAAGATGCACTAAACATCTTGGTATGTCAGAGCGAAGTACTCTGGGAAATATAAGCTGGAGGGAGAGAAGAGGATGACATAAAAACATTTACGTCACGTGCAAACTGATGAGCTGATCCAACTTCTGGGTGGTAGGAAGTGTTGTTTGACTTAGCTGTTTTAAACAATTACGGAAACATTCATGCTCTTAAAAATGTTCCCTGGTCACAAAAAGCAGGATCCTCAAACAATAACATCAACATTATAGTGAATATGAAATATAAAGGATGTCCATAAAGTCTCCTAACAGTTTTGAATTTTTATTTTTACTTAGGCAGTTGATAAGACACCTTAACCAGATTTGTTTTTACACAAAGTTTGTTAAGACTGTACTCAATTTTTTTGCCATGTTTGCTGTAGCGAAGTCTCATCAATGGGGCCAATGGCTTTGGAATTTTCCATAAATGTTTTGTGCCATACACAAATTGAAGACTTTTGAACACCTTTGTCATCCTCTGTGTCTTTAATTCTATGTCATCATCTTAGATTTATGCACTTATTTGATTATTTATTGCTTATTGTTATATAGAAATATTTGTTTTATTGTTATTATGATTCTAGGTACAGCACTTTGGAGACTTTTATTGTTTAAATGTGCTATACAAATTTAGTGGATTGGATTGGAATGAGGTGAAGGTGGATCTGTTCTATTCTTGGTTCTGTAGTTTTGCTGAATCTGCACATCTAATTTTGTCTCAATAAACCATGATACATATTGTGCTTTCTCTTGAGGAGTTGCTATTCTTCGGGGTTTCATTGAACAGTGCCTTTCACCGGCAATATGCCTGGAACACACAATTTCAATGTGATTACAAACTTCGATTAACACTGATTAGAGGAGAAAAATATGATTAAGATATCTTTTCAACTGCCTTTGTAATGAATTTTCTAAATTGTGAAGAGACTTTATGGAAACGTCAACCAGTCCCATATGAGGCAACAACACTGCATTACTAAAAGCCAAGTATTAGGGGTCGTTAAAACTACAACAGTTACAGGATGAAGCACAAAAGTCTTGTCAAAACTTCCAAAAAAAGCCTGCAGATTGGAACTTTTCTGAAATGCTATTTCACCGTTGCACTGTAAACAGTAAACCAGAGTTTTCAGTGGAAACACTACCATGCTCTACTTTGCGCACATTTCACTTTTATGGACAACAACTGTAACAATAGGGAAGAACCAAGTCTTCTAAATCTGCTGACTGCCTTTCAACAAAATGTGCATCTGTTGCTCCACTTTGGCCTCGTAACAGTTGTTGTGTAAACTTCTCCTACAGTTATATCGCCAACTACAGGCTGGGCATGCATACTGCAGCATTTTCAGTCCCTCAGTGTTTCCATATAAAAACAGATTTTTGTCAACATGTTTTTTTTTGGGGCATGTAAGGCAGAAACATTGTCATGTAATTGGGGCTTTTCCTGATTGCGTGGTCTTCAGCCTTGTTAAGTAGCAGATTCAATGTGATGCCAAATACTTTTTTTTTTACTTTAATTTGATACGGAATCTGATACTTTCTTTGATTTTTGTTTTCTAAATTTAACATTATACTTAAAAGACAACTCACATGACAAATACTGTTCATTTAACGGCTTTAATGTGCAAAACCTTTGATGACCTTTAAAAGAAGATGAAATAATCTTTAAAAAAAACACAAAAATGCATCTTGTACAAATTAAAATGAATATGAATGTTAGATAAAAATGTCAAAACATTTGTATGTTTAACATAATGCTGCTATAAATACACAAATTGTTTATATATGTCAGGTTAGGCTGAAATATGAGCTACAAATAATACTGAAGTATGATATTAGCCGTGTCAAAAGAACAAACTCTCTCTGAAATTAGCTGAATTTCTCATCGCTAGTGTGCACCAACCCGCAATGAACGGTGAAAGCAAAATCGCACTAAGTTTATCTGAACCCTGAGTTTTGCTGCTGAGATTTGATCATCTCTGAGTCGATGCAGACCTCGGTCAGTTAGTGTTTTAATAAAATAGAGGAGTCCAGCAGGGTGAAGCGCGGTCATCACAGTCACAATAACCACACACACAAAGAGGCGGCGTCACCTCAGCAGCTGTATCAGACGGCTGAAGTGTGATGCTGTGGCCGATGCTGTGACATTGTTAAACGCAGCGGCGGCTGGTGAGTGACACCACTTAGTGTCACCCTGGGAGGTTGATGAAAACAGACGGGCTTTATTGTGCAGCGAGCTGAGCCCATCAGCTTGTTGTTGATGTGTGAGTCTTACCTACTCTGTTTCTACTATAAATACATCCCAATAATAGATTTACAGGTCAACAAGCAGCAATCAGGGATCAGAGGGGAGAGGAGGATCCCGAGCTGTCACCGAAATACATTTTGGGGTCGGATATTTACAGCCACGGCGCAGCATCTTACATGGACATTTGTGGGTCTCAGTAATAAAATCTGATTCAATAACTGAAACAAAAAGAAGAAACTTAAAGATTCTCTTTGACATAGTCGTCTTACCCGCTTCAGAGCTCTGCGATATCTATTTCAGGAATCCTACGAGTGAAGCCAAGACTGTAAAACCCAGAGCTGGACTTCAGATGTTAAAACCATCAGCTGCATGTGTGTGTGTGTGTGTTTGTGTGTGTGTGGACGTACTGTAGATGAGGTTACGTCCCTCTTTGTACCAGATGCCTGAAGTACTCGCAGTCCATAGCTAAACCGTACAGCTTCACCGTTCCATCATCTTTATTCACCCGTGTGATAAAATCCCTGGCCGGTGTCAGAGTCAGTGTGGAAAAAGATGTGATGAGCCTCTCGTCCTTCATGAGGATATGATCTCCCAATAAAACACTCCAGCTCTTCTGGTTTTTACAGGGGGGAACCTGGGACTTGTGCAGCACTGGTAGGAAACTGCAGAAACATCAGGGTTGAGTGTAAAAATCCTCTCACTGGTGGTCTGATAGTAAGATTAGATTGCAAAGGAGGGAAATTAAAGCTCCTGTGAGGAAATTTGAGGTTGTGTAGATTTTGCAAACCCTGTGGATGGCTTATCTCTGAGCTTATTATCAAAATTATCTCACCTTTCTCAGTTTCTGAAATTGGGAATACATCATTATTCGTCAAAATGTGGCATCAGTGTTTCTCTTGATGCAAGCAGGACGAGTCTCTCATCCCATTATAAACTTCTATTTCTTGGGAAATAAACAGGAATTTAGAGGAATTTACATTAGTTGTCAATACCTGGTCATTGACATATATTAATATATAACATTTTAGTTTGTTATAAGCAGAAATGCATGCAAACATGTCAAATACTGTATTTTTAAATGACATAATATAAATTTTGGGGGGAATTTTCTAGATTTTTTTCAAACGTACTGTCATGAGCATAGAAAATATTCTCCTGCATTTAGCAACTAAAAGTTAGATGCATTTTAATGAGCATTTGAGAATTGTTTGCACATTTGTTTCATGGTACACACTTTGTGTTCAATCATGCTGTTTCAATCAAAATCATTTTTTTTTAAAAACCCTCATGCAAGTTGTTAAGAAAGAAAAACAAAAATTTCAAATGAAAAATATCTCAGCAATCTGAAGAAAATTTGATTTAAGTTGACAGCAACAGAACCCTGAAAACTTCAAGCATTCACGAGCTCAAATTCATGACATGCAAAACTCATAATTTTTGTTAATGTATGCGCAAAAACTCTTACATCCATATATTTCTTAGTAGAATATCAATACTTAATATCTTGTGATTACATTTCAATTCTTATATGACACTTATGGCCATATTTTTCCCTTTTCTTATATTGCAACACTTTTTGAATGGGAGTAGCTGTAACTAAAAAAGCTATCTCCCTTAAGAGATCACTTAAGTATTTCTGACTCTGGATTATGGGGGTGAAAAAATAAATTAAAGGCAAGTAATTTTATTTTTTTATCACTTTGAGGAAAAAATCATAATTCTGACTTTTGCTCTGAATTATTATGATAAAAATAAAAATGTACTAGTCTTTCATTTTTTCCCAGTGGCCCTGGTCCTCTTCAGTAAAACACAGCTCAGTCTGCCTCGTGTTTAAAAGCGTCTCCTCCTCCGTAAACACGTTCCTCAGGCTCTTTTCACGCTGCAGGTCAGGTCACTTCGTCCTCTGCTGTTGTCGACCTGAGGTCAAAGTCAGACATAGTTCCTCTGATATCGACACTTTACGTCCCTCACCTTTGACCCCCGGGCCTCTGAGGTCAGGTGGACCACACACCTCGTGCAGCAGGTGAGTATGAAGTGTGGAATCTCGTAACTTTTACAGGTTTGAGGCAGGTGGCGCTAAAGAGTCTGATGGTCACCACGATACTATTTTAACTGCTGAATTATTTAAAGCAACGTGTGGGATTAGAAACTGAGATTACAGAAAACTGCCACTGAAAATGTTACTGGAACTTTCCTCCCACCTGGAGGCGGAAACAGAAGGATCCGTCCAGTTTCTGTGTTTCCATGAGAACACAGCAGCTATGAGGCGCTATTTACACACACAGCAAGACATCACTGATAGTTGGACTTTTATGCTCTTGAGCAAGGCTTCAGTCCACGCTGGATGATTCATACCCCATGCCCACTGCTCCCAAGGAACAAGCCCTAAATTATTAGAGGGGGAAAAGGCTGCCAGACTGAAAATTAGGGAGGAAAAAACTTTTCAACGTGAATTATTCACTGGTCACGACTCGAGGGCCTCAGACGTCCCTTTACGGCCTCAGAATCCGTCTCTCTCTCGTTCTTTTTTTCCCTGCATCTCAGAAGCGTCTACTCTCCCGCTGCCGCTCAATCCAGTCGCCTAACTTGTTTTATTATCACTCCTGAGATGTCAGCACAGACCGCTCTTTGTCACCTCCCAAAGCTGCTCTGAATTCTCGCCGCGGCTGTTTCTGTGCAGGCGTATACAAGCCCCGGATGGTGGAAATGACATTTGCTCCTCGGAGAAGTCTGGCAGAGACGGCGAGAGCTGCCATTTGGCAAAGCCATCAGGAGCACTTTACGCGTCTGACCTTCACGTGTCTACATGCAGTAAATATACCCCCCCGGCTTTTGTGGATGAGTCCTGAGCAGCTCGGGGAGAGGAGCGTGAGAGACAGCGGTGGAAAGAGAAGCTGGGAAACGTCTTTGTGTAAAAGAACGAAGTCGTCGTAGCATGAATCACACAGTGGGGCTGCTCCGTCCCGTCCACGGCCAGTGAAATTAACAATATTTTCCTAAATTAAACTTGGGTGAAGCTCTCATCACTTCTGTCCAGTCTGAGAATTGATGACTTTCAGCTGACAGCTTGTGACGCTTCTTTTGGCCTGAACAATAAGTGACTTCATCGAAGTTGAAAACTTATATTTAGGACTCACATGATTCATGAATTACCAGTTTGTAGGGACCATGATTACGGCTAAAAAAATGTCATTTTAAGGCGCCAGTTGTTCAAAAAATTTAATCTGGATTGAAATCGTCTGGATTTGTAAATGCATTTTTACTATTCAGGATCAGGAAATCCAGTTTTAGTTTTATGCTGCTTTTTCAAAGTATGATGGGATTGAATCACCCTGATCTAGATATGCAGTTTTCAAGATTACCACATCTGGATTACCGGTGCTATAAATGGGGCAATGTCTCACAATGTGGGTTAACAGTTTCTGATTTTTAAACAAAACACATAAAATAACATAAACATCCACTTTCATTTATTATTTCTAGTTTGAACCCTAATCTAAACCACAACGAATAAAACACAAATATATTAACAAATACATCATGAATACTTTGAATTTACATTGTGTGGATATTTTGAAAACTTCTCAAATTAAACAAAAGGCAAAATATCAGAATGACTCACTGGACGCATAGTAAGGGATGAAATTAGTCCTGTTTTACTATTTGTGTATTTGTGCATAAGAAATTGTTTATGTCAGGTTCATCTCTGATGATTGTTTCTTTGAAATTAATATACAGTGATGAATGACAAAAAATTACAGTTATTGACATTTTTCAGGGGGATACTTTGATTTGGGACAAGATCATTTTTATTTTATTATATATTTTATTATTTATTTTTATTTTATTTTAACTTTACACCCAAAACAAGTCAAAATATACATAAAAGTATAAACACTCAATGTTACAAATGTTGTATTTTATGACCAATTTTAAAGTTTAACTACATTTTCTTCCTGGATTCCTCCTTAAAATGAGGATTTTAAAACAACACAAACTGAAGGTTTGATCCAGATAATAACTTGGATTAGATTACATGAACTTATCCAATTCCAGATTCCTTCTTTCCCTTCTGAAAAACACATTTTCAAAATTTGATCCAATCAGATTATCATAATCTGATCAGATTAACTTCTTAAAACTGGACAAGGTTTACAAGTTTTATCATAAAGGGAAGTACTGAAAGTTGAATTGTAGAATAATTAAAGTAATTTGTGAGGCATAATATGAACAAAATAAGTATATTTATGAGAGTAATGTTGTATATTTACACTTTGCATGTGAGTCTTTACATTGCACATACTGTGTGTGAGTGTGTGTGTGTGTGTTCAGTACATTTATGTGTGTGCAGAACAACGGTCAGTCTGTGTGACTCTTTGCCTGCAGCTTTTTTAGTTCACTCGTGCCGTTGAAAAGCTCTCATCACTAAAGTCTAAAGTTTGAGTCAAGTGTACAGGGCGAGTAAGTTGTTCTTGAAATAACTGGATTATTTTATTCTTTACATTAAATATAAGCTGTGATTCATTCTTGAAGCTACCAAGTGATGGTTTTATGGTTTTGTTGAAAATCATGAATAGCAGCGTTTTCTGTGCAGCGCCTCCTCCTCCTTCACCTCCTCGTCTTCCTGTCCCCAGGTGCCGTCGAGCTTTCACCAGCTTCAAATGATTTACATTTTCATTGACACCCACGTTTGTTTTCTGTCAGTCTGTGTGTTTTAACGTCCATCGACACCAAGACATGCTTCCTGGGGCAAAGGTTGAAAAGTTTGAAAGCGCGAAAAGGGCTGAAGCTCTGGGCCCCGAGTCTGACGTGCAAATTTAAAAAAGAAGTTGTTGTGAAGAAACATTTTTAATGACTCGTATTCCTGCGTCAATTTCAACCGAGCCTGTCAGACGTGAAACAATTTACTCCTCAGGTTCTGCAGCTTTTTTGACCAAATTACAGACTTCAGGGTTTGCAAAACTGAAATCAAATCAGCAATAACACAAAACTGGCTCAAGTTTGTATTTTCGTATCTGATCATGTTTCTAATACTCTTGGACGTCATCACTCGAATCTTTTATTGCAAATATGTAAGAACAGGGTTTCTGTTACCATTGTGTCAAACAGTGTTCAGTCGCTTCTAAATCTTCCATTTAGAGTCAGAGGTGTGTGTTTGCAGTATGTGTGTGTGTGTGTGTGAGTGTGTGTGGTTTCAGACTGGACAGATAGAGTTACACAGTGAATCAGTGAGTGAAGAGCTGGTGGACAGATTGCTATAAATTGAGCTGCCATGCTGACATGCTCTCTCTCTCTCTTTGAGGTCTCCGTCTTACAGCACAAACCCTCCATCAGTCAGCACAGACGGTTTCACCGTAGATGGAGCGGATCTGTTTAATCTCTCCCCTGGCTCGGCGCGAGTTACTTCAGATGTGCAAGTGGGAGCGCTACTGTAGTTTTTGGTGAAGGTTGAGAAAGGTCATGGTTTCTGTGTTTGCTGAATGACGCCTGACTTCCTCTCTGAAGAAACCTGGAATAAACTGTCGAAAAAATGAGCTAAGGTTCGGTTTTATCCGTATGAATCACATGATTTCTTAAAACAGAGTGTAAATTAAATGGTTTAACTGCTTAAATTTATGATATATATTTATTTATAATATACTGAGTATGGAACTCTGTCCTGCTGCTTCTAGTGTTGAGATTCTGCAGTATTCATACTCAATGACCAGTGGTGGCCGTCATAGCTCAGTTGTTAAGAAGCAGGCATTAAAGTGCTTATTTTGAAGGCCAAACACCCACAAAAGTGTCCTCTTTGGAGCCAAAGTAAACCAAACTGCCTGCTTGGGAGCCAAAACTCACTCTTGAGTATCCCCTTAGGAGCCAAAATGAATGCAAAAATACTCTCTTGGGGAAAGCTAAAATGCCCATTTGGGAGCCAAAACACTAAACTACCCACTTCTGGAGCCACAGCCATGCTTAACTGCCCACTTGGGGGCCAAAACATGCACAAAGGTGTTTGCCTGGAGGCCAAATGTGCATTGAAATTTCCTCTTGGGAGCCAAAGTCAAATAAACTGCCTGCTTGGGAGCCAAAACACATGCCGCAGTGTCACATGGGAGGCAAAATCCTCTAAACTGCAAGCTTGGGAGCCAAAACAAATACTAATCTGACCACTTAGGGACCAAAACATGCATAAAAGTGTTTGCTTGGGAGCCAAACACTCACTAAAGAGAATTCTTGGGAGCCAAAAACACACTAATGTACCTGCTTGGGACTAAAAATACATGGAAACCTGCCCACTTGGGAGCCAAAGCATGCACAAAGGGGTTTGCCTGGAGGCCAAACATACATAGAAGTGTCCTCTTGGGAGCCAATGACAAATAAACCGCCTGCTTGGGAGCCAAAACAAATGCCGCAGTGTCACCTTGGGAGGCAAAATCCTCTAAACTGTTAGCTTGAGAGCCAAATCGTCCTTGAGAGAGCTCTTGGGAGCCAAAAACACCCTAAAGTATCAGCTTGGGAGCCAAAACAATTGCTGACTGGCCTTCTTAGGAACCAAAACATGCATAAAAGTGTTTGTTTGGGAGCCAAACACTCACTAAAGAGAATTCTTGGGAGCCAAAAACACTTAAGTACCTGCTTGGGAGCCAAATTGTGCTTAACTGCCTGTTTGGGAGTCAAAATACATGGTTGCCTGCCCATTTGGGGGCCAAAACATACATAAAGGTGTTTGCTTTGGAGCCAATATGTGCTTAACTGTCTGTTTTGGAGCCAAAACACATTAAACTGTCTGTTTAGGAACCAATACATGTGCTAAGATGTCCTCTTAGGAGCCAAAATGCACTTGACTGCCCAGTTGGGAGCCAAACACTCAATAGAGTTCCAGCTTGTGAGCCAAAATGTGCACTTACGTGTTTGCTTGGGAGCCAAAAATTATGTGTAACTGCAGTTCAGTTGGCGGTAAACACTAAACTTCTCCCTTTGCTTTTCAAAACATGATGAACTGCCTTCTTGTTTGGCAAAAATGCATCTTAAAACCTTAGCCAAGCTGTTTGAAGCAAGAGTCAAAGATCACATCAAGAAGCCAACTCAACGTATTTAAGATCCTTTAAGTCAAATGTAGCTCACAATCTGCATGGCAGCTTCTAGAATCAAACTCACTACTTATATCTACCTATTTTATAATTCTTAAAATGACTGACATCAGAAAGAGTTCAACATGAGCAGGGATCCAAACCAGAGGGAAACGTTATGAAACAACTTCATGTGCAACTTCTGTGACTTTGGAGCTTAATGCACCAGAATAAGACACTTGAAGAATTAGTTTAGGTGCTTAGAGCTGATAAAAACTGCAACATTTGGATATGAGGTCGTACTGTCTGCCACCATGAGGGATCTGAATATAAGAGCAGCTTCTTTTGTTGTGTAAGAGGTCAGCAGCAAACGACCCATGGCGTCATAAAGGATGGAAAACTTGTTGCAAATCTCACATCACATGTAGACAACATTCATCTGCAAAAGATTTTCTCTCTGCTGGCACAAGAAGAGATCAGGCGGAGAGATAAAGCCTAGGGCTCGAGCAGCTTACACGCCAAAAATCTCCCAGTGACCCTCTCACCCCCACCCTTTTGTCCCCCAGCTCATTTCATCTGCACCCGGTGTCCCCCTAAATTTAGTTTGGGTATTTGGGGCAACCACTCCTCTCCATTCTTCAGCCTCCTGACCTCCCTCTCTCCTCAGGCTCGATCCATCTCTGTCAGGGACGGAGCGGTGATCTGTGTTGGCGCAGACATCTCATGGTGAGACGTAAATGTTCTGATAAGCTGTGAACAATGTCGTTACACGTTAACGATCCCGCCTGGAAACATGATGTATAAACCTGGCAAATATGTCCGCCAACAAACGCACGCAGCTACACACGCAACAAATGCTGTCTCTGCTCCACCCTCTTCCTCTATCCAGAAACTATTAGAGCTAACGTGTTTGTACGCTGCACTTCAGGTATTTCATGGATGCTGATTTGATTCCACTGGAATAAATTAATCATTTATTGAGTGAGAATTTGGCATCAGTGAGAAGAATTAAGAGTACTTACATAAAATTGTACAGCAAAATATTTTATGTTTAAGATTTTCTGCGTGCGTTTTTAGAGGATCTGTTTTTCTAAGATGGTAAAAGATCAAATACAGTTGCAAATCAGAATCTAATCTGCAGATTTTTGGTTCACCATAGAGGTATAGCAAGCTCCTAGTGTTGTACTGAAGACCACACTATCCAAGACCTAAACTTTTGAAGAGCATTCTCTCTTTAATCTCGTTTTCTTCTGAATATATTTGACAGACAAAAACAAAGTTTCTGCAAATCTTTCAAAGTGTCACGATGTGCACAAGTGGAAACAAAACACAATTTCAGATTCTAACAAAAAGTATTTATTCAACAACAAACTCCAAAGTCCGGAACACAAAAGAAATCCAAAAATCCAAAACTCAGAAATAATACTCTAAAAAAACACAGGAGACACTACAAGACACGATGAGACAGTCAAACAGTAGGGAAACTTTAGGCCAGGAGGTAAAAAACCAAGAGGACATGAGGAAAATACAATAAAAATAACTGAGATAACACATGAAACCTCAACAAAGTGAACATAAGGTACAGGAATAAAAACACAACAAACACTAGAAGAATTACTAAAGAAACACTGCACTACAATTTCTAAGTTCTTGCAAAAACAATAAATCCTTGTATATATGTAAAAGCCACTGATAAGTCCAGAAATATTTCTAATATCTGAAAATCAGATGTTTTTTTAATCAGGTGAAAGAGGCTTCAAGTAAGAGTTCAGAGGTTTTTTTCGGACTAGAAATGAGACGAACTGATGTTCCAGTTTCTGACACATGAGACTCTGGAAAAGATTTTTAAAGAGACAGAACAATCAGCGAGCTAGTGCTAAATGTTTTAAGTCGAATAACAACTTCAATCAATCAGGAACAGTTCAACTAAAATTGAATTATCAATTAACATTGCTGGTCTCGACTGATCTTGACAGAAAATCCTGAGTCCGTCCGGTTTGAGACCAAGACAAGACCGAGTAGTAGTGGTGTGCAATACTGCAAAACTTAAATTTGGGACCAGTGTCGCCGATATCAATACCGTGATCAATACTTGTTACATAGAAAAGCAGCTTGTTTAAATTAATCAATAACATCAACACCCAACCACTGAACGAATATGTGTTCATGAATGAAAATAGATAACCAGTTTTTCAACCAGAAACTAATCATGTGCTTTTTATTTTCTGCTTTGTTGTTAAACAGTTAATTTGAATGTTCATGGATAACAACAATTATTATATTCCAGCATTAATGTATTATTTTGATCTAACAGCTTGCACAGACTAAATTTACTATTACAGAAACATAATAATTAGGAAATCAGGAATATTCTGATCGTTTTAAACATCGACTCCAAATGTGCAACTCCTCCTCAACCTTTAGGACCAAAAAGTGTCATTGCACTCGTATTAAATCGACTGACATATTTCCCCAAGCAACAATAACGTAATCTGGAAAAAAGGGAACAAATTCAACCATAAATGAACTTTTGGAAGCTGAAAATGTAGAAATGCTTGAGCAGTGACTTTCCTTTCTTCACCTTAAAGGTTACCTCATGAAGAATGATGAGCTCCCATTTATCATTTTCAATCCTCTTGGAAACTTTTCACACTCTGTGAGTTGTACTAACACCGTCTGCAGTGGCATGAGTTGACAGTCTTTGTAGAGCGCTCGTATTTGGGTGCAATATGTGTATGGATGAGCATGTGTGTGTGTGTGTGTGTGTGTGTGTGTCTGGCCAGGCTGGGTTTGTTTGGCCAGCTGTTTGGAGGGAAAGCCTGATCCCCGGTGACCTTGTGTTTCTCCAGCTGCTCCGGGATCAGAAGAGCCAGCTCGCTCTGCCAGGGGATCCACGGGACCGCCCAAACCCTGTTTACCCTGCTCCTCCAGGTTTCTTTTTCAGGGACTGGTATTATTGGTGATGACACTATTAGGTCTGGTGTAGATTATTAGCAACATTAACCACTTACATCCCACCCAATTCTGGCCTTTTTACCATGCTACGTTTCAACACTTATAACTGTAGAAACATAGGGGCAAAATTCATCAGTGACACCTCATTTAAAAGATTAAAGTCTCTAGTTTCAGAAAATGTCATGTTTTTATACGTCACATCACTTCTACACCGTCTCGTCCACATCTGAGTGAAATTTGAGCTTTCTAGGTAAAACTTTGTTGGAGTTAAAGAGTTTTTAGTCTCGGGTGACCAACACCAGCAGATGCGTCCTCATTTACCACAGTCCAGTCTGACAAAATCATACGAACAAATCAGCTGTATCAGCGCTCAGTCTCTTCTTTTTAGTCAACTTTGTTCTCCCTGTGAAAAGGTTTGCTCCTGTTGTGCACATCAATATAAATGATGATGCGAGGCAAAAATATTGATGTTTCTGCAGTCTATGTAGCTCCAGCAGGCTTCATGTGAATGGTAAGACTATTGGTTTCTGTACGTGTGATTTTCAGGGCCGATAACCGAGAAACAAACCTGTTAGGAGAGTTTTGTGCAGCATGTGCTAATGCAGAGAGCAGTTGTTGTATAAATCAGGCTCTCCTAGCATCAAATCTCCATGTTTTGAAATGCAGACACTTCTGTCTTGTAGCTAGATGTCTAAGGAAATAAAATATGTCAAGTGTTGTCAGATTCACATTGAGGAGGAAATGCTCTAAGATGAGATGAGTCAAACAACGGACTTTACAGGAGAAATTTCACCACTTGGAATAATTTGATGAAACAACACTTTTAATATGTTTGAACTCTGGATTCCTCTGGTGGAAAGGAGAGAGAATATTCAGGGTACGAGCGTCAGGATGTGACGTAATGACCCCATACAGGAAGGACGTCCCATTTGTTGTGGTCACTATCAGAGTGATTCTTTCACTAATTACGTTTTGTTGGTGAAGAAAACTGTAAAACAAACTTAGCGGCTGAAATGTGAAGAATCTAAACTTTCTAACACAGTTTGGAGTTGTAATATTGACAAATGCGTTGCTGTTTATACTTTGATGACGTCAGAGGAATGGCAAATGGGTAGCTGAGGATCTGGTTGAGTGCATGAGGTTAAGGTTGGATGATGAAATGTTAAATCCCATATTAAGAGTTGTACGTTGACGGTTTTGTTTGAATCCATCGTTGCTCATTAATCCTACAGTTACAGTCGAGTAACTGCTCTAGAAAACTGAGTGGGAACCATGACTGGCTCAGATAGAAACCTCAAAGCGCTGACCTCTTCAGGCCTCAGCAGACCGTCTACGAGTCTGTGTGTTGTTTATCATCGTCTTCGAGGCGACAGACTCACAGGAACTGAAGACCAGAACCGGATTCTCCAGAGGAGAGAATGAAGCCGAGACCGTGCATCAGCGAGGTGCTGAAACCTGTCGGCTTCACACTCACCCCGTCACACACACACGGGGATGAACAGACACACACACATCCCACTAAAAACCCTGCACTAACACACACACACACACAAACCACTGGCAGATTACACACGTTTCCACTCCACATACAAACACACACACTCTCGTACACACACAGACACACAAAGCCCGTTGTAATGAGGACATTATCATACATCAGCCACGTCTGCTGCTATTCACAGCAGGTATTTATAGCCATGTTCACCACCAGTAAAGACTTTGATCCGTGTGTGCGTGCATGTGTGTGTGTGTGTGTGTGTGTGTGTGCATCAATTAAAATGGCAGCAGACCCATGACTGTCAACAGCCAGGTGTTGGAGGTTTAGAGGAATTTGGCGCGTGACCGTGACGAAGTCAAACGCTCGTCTTACAAGGTGGATGATGGAGAGCCAGAAGATTCTCCAAACTCTCCGAGGTCACCTGAGGGTCACGAAGACAGATAGAAGCACCAGCTCTCTAACTTATGTATCTTATTTAAAACACAGACTATGATTGAAGGAGCTGCAGGTTTTATTTTTTCAAGTTCTTGAAGCATTTTCTAACTTAGATTTTTAAAAGAGCTCCACTAATTAAGTCTGTTATTATTATTCTGATTATCATGTGGCCCCTAGATTTAACAGATTGACTAAATATAGTCCATAATTGGGCATGCTTATGAATTATATAGATTAAAACAAATTAATTCAGTATTAATCACATACATATCAAGGCTGTATTCTTAGTTTTTGGTGCTCTTTTTAAGTCTATTGATAGATACTATCCGCTATTTTATTAAAGATACAATATTTTAAAAATTTAAATTCATGGATTACAATATATTAATTGTGGTTATTCCCATTTAATATGGATATACAGCTATTTTTGATCAAAATCAGGACCTGTTAAATGGTGATACTAAGCTACTTTATTACTAAGATAAAAGTAAATAAGAAAAGTAAATCCATGAAATTGTGGTCCAAACTTAAATTGGGGAAATTATACTTTAATAATAATGATAAGATCGCTGAGGATCAACTTACATTTTGACATTTATATGTATTTTATATGTTACATTATTCAAAGCTAAGGATTTTTTTTCTTTTTTGGAACAATATTTAAGTAGTTGGACACAAGGTGTCAACAAAGTCTCTTCACAATTTAAAAAATATATTACGAAGACAACTGATGAGATATCTAAGTCAGATTTGTTCTCTCAATTCAGTAGTTATTTAAATTTTAGTCACATTGCATTTGTGTATTTTAGGTTTCCTGTTGATAAAAGAGGTGCTGTTAAATGAACTTCTGAAAAAAGAACATTTATGGAGACGACCAAGAACATGTGACGTAAACAGATCATTCAGCTTTCTCTTATTAGTTTAAAAACTTCTGTATCTACTCCTCATTTTGGAACAATTTCCCCACATTTGTTTCTTCATTTGATTTTTTTTTTAATGTAAAGAGACTTTATTGAAACTGTGTATAACAGTAACATCAGCCCAGATTATCTGTGTGTTATAATTGATGTTACATGTTACACGTGAGGTTAATAAACAGGTCATTTGTCAGTCAGATAGTCGGCGAGTCCTCGACATTTGCAGTAATCCCTCGTCTGTTCCCGGCTCTTGTTTACAGATGTCTCTCTCTCTGCTGCTTCTACGCGCTGATGTTTAAAAGTGTCCGGACGGCCTTTCAGAGCTTTCAACTGCCGCGCGCGGGCTTCAAACTCAGCTGGTCGCACATGTCTGTCAGCGCCGCTATTACCATCCTCTGAGTGTGTGTGTGTGTGTGTGTGTGTGTGTGTGTGTGTGTGTGGCAGGGAAGGTGGGTGGGGGGTACCCGGGCCTGTGACCTTGAAACTAACGCTGAACATTACACTCGACACCTTCGCACATACACACAGGCACAAAAGTTGGCGAACTCATATTCTCAGCCCGAGGCTATTGACCCTGTTTCTGCCTCTACATTACTAACACATGTTCAAATCTGAACACTGGGGCTGTTTTATGCAACTTTTAAATCAGATTGATGTTATATAAACCAAAAAACACCCGGCATAGCTCAGGCTGCAGGTTTCTGTTTTTAAAACTCAGCTTATTATGAAGGATTCAGGAGTTTGGAAGTTCAAAGTTCACGTATGTTACACCTGCTTTAAGATCTTTAAGAGAGAGGATTTGGGAGTTTAGAGACTAGATCAGAGTTTCTGTCTCTTTTACGACTAAATATGGTTTGAAAAAGAGGAAAACTTATTTGTAGAGGCCTCACTCGGCTCTTACACAGTGTAACAGATCAGGTGGACACTTCACTGTACTTAACTGCTGCATTAAAGCATTATAGGACCCTGCTGAACATTGCACCTATGGCTAGTAAAATAAACCAGTTAACACAAGGATATCAGGTCTCAAATGTTCCGCACTTTCCAGAGAAGCCAAACAAACAGTTTAGGTGTCACGTCCTCTCCTCTGGCTGTTCTGTTGATGCGTTTCCATCACTGGCGCTCCCTGTTAAATAATCTTTTGATGACAGACGGCAGGATACTCACCGATCATTCATCATGTCATACGATTCATAGGTGTAGCGTTTAAAAACCGGAAAATATCTGGGGGAAAAAAATTCACACTTCATATTGGGGAAGTGAAAGGTGCGTAATATGCAAATGTGTTTCCGTGCCCCGGAGGGACAAATGTTGAAGCAGAAGTGCCGCGGTGCTAAAGTGAAGAGGCTCAGCGGCCATGACAATGTGCTAATGCTACAATGGGTCTCTAACGAGTGAGAGCCAGCGCTAATTTCCCCGTTTGACAAAAGGAGTCAGTGATCCTTGGCAGTTAGCGGTTTGCTGTGCGAGCAGGTGTGTGTGAGACTGTGATTGTCAGAGTGTGTGTTTGTGTGTGTGTGTGGAGAAGAGGAACATTTAAATCAAAACCAAAAGACAAGAATTTTCTGTGTTGATGTTGCACGTTATCGATTGCCGGGGTCACGGGGTCGGCGGCGGCCTGCTGGGGGTGATCGGGCGCGGGTCACAGAGCAGACAGGTTGAGAGATGGATCATTTACATCTCCCAGCATGCTCGGTGTGTTCTTGGCACAGGAAGGGACGCTGTTGCTGCCTGCTTGCTGCAAAATCTGCTGATGAAGACGAGCTGTCAACGTCGACCAGAGACGACAACCACACCACAACACTCGCTGGGTTTACAAACCTACTCCTCATCAGATCAGAGAGAAAAAAGGCCCAATCAGAATCAGAATTTATCAGAAAAGATGTTGATTTGTGAGGAAACAGCCACGTTTTCTGTCTTTATAATTCTATTGGCAGATTTGTTGCACATGCTTGGTCCTCATCTCTTGTGATTGGAGTGATGTAGGAGCAGTTAGGAAGTAGACGTCACTCTGCTGCATAAAAGAAGTCTCTTCAAAATAAAAGCACATATTTTCTTTCTTTCCTTTTTTCCTTTTTTGCTTGGACAACGGCCCACAACTCACTGAAAACAGTTGGGAATCACCGCTTCAGAAGAGTACGTTGGTGCAAACATGGAGAATGAAACAGAAAGAAATAAAATAGCGGCCCTGTTTGACATATAACCCAAGAACACTGTCGCTAAAAATAGCAGGGTTCCCACACATCCTTAAAAAGTCTTAATTCATTAAAATGTTATATTCTAGTCTTAGATACATTTCTCAAAGGTCTTAAATTTGTCAGAGCAGGATTTGTTCATGTTCTTTTTTTTTTTACAGGATTTTTTTGAGAAGGAGACTTAGAGTGTCTTAGTCTTAATTTTTTATCCTGGGTCACTGTTTACACTTTTACATACAGCCATTAATCAGAGAGGATCACTTTATGTTCAATAAACAGACAAAAAGTAAACTTGAGTGACTCATAAAGAGACACACATACTATGATTTGATTGTAACACAGCAGGAAACCCCAACCATCGATTATATTTATGTGTTTTTGGTCTTAAATTTCATTCAAAGTGGCATTAAAAAGGTTTTAAAAAGTCTTAAATCTGAAACCTGTAAGTACCCTGAATAGTAACATAAACACCAGATAAATTGAAGTAGAGAACTTATTTTACTTCTCCATATTTAAAGTCACATAAAAAAAGGTTTCATTAGCAGACCCAAAAGTAAGGCTGTGAAATTAATGAAAAATCAAGGAGTCATCAATGAAATGTTCATTAAGAAAATAATTGAGCTGGGAAGCTTTTCTTCGATTTACCCATTCCTTAGGCATGTGAGCCTTGTTCAGCAAAGGTTACAAGAATTTTTAAAAATATTTTACCCTTCAAAAACGCAAGAAAACCGGCTTACCTTAACCTGACGTTAGTGAGCAACCTGAAGGTTCCCAGAGACCAACGAGACTTAGAGATAATGAAAATCGTGTAAATATCAGTAAATATCAGTCGGTTTATCACATTTTCCCATTGCACAACAACAATAACAACACCGTATTTCCAGCTGCTTCAGTAAAACAGAGACATAGACGTTCAACATTGATCTCCTGTAAAGTTTTGTTCTGCTTGGATGTTATGTTACTAAAACTATGATGGGCTCCTGGAGCATTTAAACGTCACATTAGAATAAATCCAACCTCATGAAATAGGAGATAAAACTTCCAATTAGGAAGATTAAAGCAAAAAGTTGTCATGTGAAGTAACCTGTGGATTGAAATAAATGAAAGATCCATCTTCAGGATTATTCTAAATCCCCACAAAAGCTGAACCGATGAAATAATGTGAATGCAAGACTTACAATATATTTATCCGTCTGTAACGCTCTTCACTTTGTTTCTCAAGACATAAGCTTGTGACAAACAACCTCAACTTTCTTGACCTTCCATAAGAAGAAATTGATTTGTTAGGCGGATAATTCTTCAAGAAATCCAAACTAGAGATGCCAACATGTCCTCAAAGCTAGAAAGAATAAAAATCTCTTTTCAATCTTGCAGCAGTTTGCAAGTTTAACTTAAAGCGTCATATTTTCATACATTTGGCCGCTCCCAAGCTGAGCTTCCCAAAAACACTGAGGTGAAAATGGACATTTACAGGGACAAAAATTCCTCTTCAGCCATGTTTTTCTGGGTTTATTAGACTTGATCGAGTAAAAGCAGATTCAGAAGAAAGCTGCAGAGAGATGTTTAAAGTATCACGTTTTTCTAATGTAAATCTCAGCAGGGAAAAGTAGAGAGAGACACCATCCAATGATTTAGTGTCTGGTTTGGAATAAGGAGACTGTTTCATCTTACTCATGTTCTGAACCGGTCCATATCTGAGTGAAGGAAACCATTCTAAAAATGTAGACAGACGTGATACTTTGAGGGAAACGGGATAAAAGTATCCACCAGATGCTACATCTGAGAAGAAGACACATCTCAGTGAGTGGAGATGAAGATTGTGATGAGTGACCGGACAAGTGGAAGGAGTGAGACGGCGAGAGAAGACGAGGCAGAGAGAGGAGGGACGGGAGGACGGTGACAACTCTGACAGCTTCAGGCTTCGTCCACTTCGTCAGCCGCTGTGATAAATTTAAATCTGATGATTGGACGAGCCGTCCTGAAGCTGTCACTGCGATACTCTGCATTTTTGTGTCTGCTTTTCTCTGAGACAGACCAGCAGCTCTGAAATGTGAGCAGGTGCTATCCCTTCACTTCAAAGCAGCTAGAGAGGAAAATCCTGTGTTTGCAGGTTGTGAAAATGGGTCAAGTTGGGTAATTCAACAAGGTTTCTAACCCTGTTTACGGCTGAATTTAGACACAGTGGAAGGAAATGAGCTTTACATAAGATGACCTACAGTAACATGGGGAGTCTGCAGGTTAAAGCCAGACTTTACAGTCCTCTAGAATAAATCTCATCTGTATTTTTTTTATTTCATACAGAATCTGTACTCTATACGTTTGATTTCCAGTGTGGGAAATATTCCTCAAATGTTTGTTTGTAGTCCATATAAGCTGCACATGAGTGTGTCCAGCAGTTGGTAGACACCTTTTAAGAGCTTTTACGTATCTGTGAGTAACTTTTTAGCTTCAAAAAGCAGAAAAAAAGAGTTTAAATACTGAAAAATCTGCAAACTTTGGTGCAAAACCAATGCCAAAAAACACATTTTTCACAGTCAGTGTGCATGAGTATTATCCACTCTACTCACTCAGAATATGAAATAAAACTTTGAATATCTTTACCCAAATTGAAGCACCAATGCAAAAACATGTACAACACAAATTAAATACGAAGTACAAGTCGTGCATCAGTGTCTTGTTTGGCAAAGTCAGTGCCATGCAGACAAACTGTGAGTCCGGTATAAAGTTACAGAGAGTCTGTGTTTTTTGCATCTTCTTATTGGTTTCATTTTTAACTGTTCAGTTTTGCAGCTTGAGCATGACAGTGAAGAGTCTCTGGATGCGAGAAATGTCTGATTTGGTTCATTGGTTAACGTTTGCAGACTCAGGCAAATAACAAAACTTAGGTCTTTGTGCCTCAATCTACAAAACCCAAATGGGACATGGGTAATTCTGACCCTTCCATAAAGGAAATTGAATTTTCAATGACTAAAATGGTATAATATTTTGAATTTCTTTGTGAACTTGGCCCTAAATGTGCAAAGAGCCCCAGAAAAAAAAATCCAGGATGTCCTACTGATCCAAGAATCTGGTCAAACTGACATACTGTTTCCCACAATGCACGGCGCCAATACTGTCTGTCCATGCGGGGGCACTCAGTTTTAGGTGAATTATCATCATAAATCAGCACAACTACAGCACAACAGCACTGATGTTAGACGGTTTGTGAGATAGAAGTGAAGAAACACGAAAGAAACACCTGTAAATCTGCTCACTTTGTATCATAAAAGAGCTGTTTACTTCTACCAGATTCACAAAAGCCCATATAAATCACTTATTCAGCTTTCTTTTTTTTTTCCAAACAACAGCCTAAGTGGATTAAATGAACAAAAATCAGCCGATTCCGGATTTTTATTCTCAAAAAAAAAAAAAACCTGTGGTGTAAGATTAAAAATTAGTCATGGCAATATTGCTTTATTAAGTTTCTTTAACTTCACAAATTTCATAAAAACAAGACCCTGAATTTTCTCCCTTAATATGTTGTCTTTCTAAAAGAATTTAAACTGTTCCTTAAACCACTGAAAATAATACAGGACCAAAAACAAACACACAATCATTTATTTTTCTATATATTTATATATTAACTTCTAATTCAATTTATCTAATTGTATCGTTCCTGTAACTTCACCATTGATTGATATAAGATGCTTCGTCTGGTAATTTCTTTGCATATTAATAACTGGGATGCCAAAATGTACCCATGGTTTGTTTCTATATTTATGATAAAGTTAAACATTAGAAACAAATCTATTAGCTCCATTTTACGAAACAGAAAACCAGAGTAGTATACCACAAAACAGACCCAACAACACAGTCATACTACAGACTACATGTGAAAGTAGTATTTTCACATGTAATAATAACAATAATAATACATTTTATTTACAGGGTGCTTTTCTGAACACTCAAAGATGCTTCACAGACAATAAAAACATCAAGTAAAACAACACAGTAATAATAACAATAATAGACATGAAAACCCCTTTTTAAAAGATGTGTTTAATGAAGTATGTAGTAGGTGTTTTGGAAAACAGCCGATGTCTTCATTGACCCTCTGAGGGTCACAGATATCTTGACTCTGCCCCCTACTGACCACACCTCAAATAGCACAAACGACACAGACCCTCCATCTATCAACCCTCCACAGTCGTCTGTTTGCATTTCTCCCCATCACTCCCTCCCTAGCAATCCCCGATCACTCTGACCCTCCTTCTGTCTTTT
>RPOG01001446.1:19170-146769 GCA_008086565.1 Thalassoma bifasciatum | reverse complement strand
AAACAGTCTAAAGTTGGTTATGAATGTACTTTGACTGGTCTCAATGCTAGAAATCTAGGTTTAAACTGACTTTAAACAGTCAAAAGAAGGTCATTAATGTACTTTGACTGGTCCTAATGCTAGAAATCTGGGTTTAAACTGACTTTAAACAGTCAAAAGTAGGTTTTGAATGTACTTTGACTGGTCCTGAATGCTAGAAATCTGGAGTTAAACTGACTTTAAATAGTCGAGAGTAGGTTTTGAATGTACTTTAACTGGTCTGAATGCTAGAAATCTGGGTGTAAACCTATTTTTAACAGTCTAAAGTAGGTTTGAATGTACTTTGACTGGTCTTAATGCTAGAAATCGTGGTTTAAACTGACTTTAAACAGTCTAAAGTAGGCTTTAAATGTACTTTGACTGGAATCAATGCTCGAAATCTGGGTGTAAACCTATTTAAAACAGTCTAAAGTAGGTTATGAATGTACTTTGACTGGTCTCAATGCTAGAAATTGGACTTTTAACCTATTTTAAACAGTCTAAAGTAGGTTATGAATGTACTTTGACTTGACTGAATGCGAGAAATCTGGGTTTTAACCTATTTTAAACAGTCCTAAGTAGGTTATGAATGTACTTTAACAGGTCACCAATGCTACAAATCTGGTTACAAACCTATTTAAAAACAGTCTAAAGTAGGTTATGAATGTACTTTGACTGGTTACCAATGCTAGAAATCTGGGTTTAAACTGACTTTAAACAGTCTAAAGTAGGTTATGAATGTACTTTGACTGGTGGTAATGCTAGAAATCTGGGTTTAAACTGACTTCTAACAGTCTAAAGTAGGTTTTAAAAGTACTTTGACTGGTCTCAATGCTAGAAATCTGGGTGTAAACCTATTTTAAACAGTCTAAAGTAGGTTTGAATGTACTTTGACTGCTCACCAATGCTAGCTATCTGGGTTTAAACTGACTTTAAACAGTCCAAAGTAGGTTATGAATGTACTTTGACTGGTCGTAATGCTAGAAATCTGGGTTTAGATTGACTTTCAACAATCTAAAGTAGGTTTTGAATGTACTTTGACTGGTCTTAATGCTAGAAATCTGGGTGTAAACTGTCAGGGAAATTTCCTCTGTTGAACTCAAGAATTCTAAGTTACAAAAATTGCAATCTACAGTGTGATGAATCAGAGCCTTTAATCATGCAGCATGTAGAGGAGACTTCAGGAAAGTGTCCTCTTCCGATGGTGACATTCTGTCTCCTTATATACAGTCAGGGTTACAACAATAAAAACTTCACAACCCACTCCCTGCATTCCAAACCTAGGGACAACAAAAAGCAGCTGTCTCTGATCAATCAGTTGTCTCCTATCTTGATCAATGGATGTCAGCTGAAAAACCCTTCCTTCACCAAACGACCCTAAAAGAGGCAATAAAACTCCTAAGGGATTAACTTCCTCCTCACTAAACCTTCTGGCAAAGAAATCATCTACTAACCCCTGGACATCTGTTTTGCCCTTCCATTTCACCCCTTGTGAAATGGTGACTATGGTGACGCAACAAAATTCAAAACAGAACACAATTTCATGATCGAAAGGTTACACGCACAAAATAAAACAAAACCGTCAAGACAATCTTACAGAATTATACCAAATCCTCATTCACTTCATTCCAAGGATTCCCTGGCATCTCTGGCTTATGAATGTGACTATGTTCTGAGTTTTGGATCACAGATATAGGAAGCAATGCTAGGGTATTAATTGTGAGATTTACGAAATAACAACAGCCTGACCATTCTGCTGGCAAGAAAAAATATGCTTCATTTCGACAGAATCAATAAGAATTATTTAAAGGCGGTATCCCTTTGTATGCCGGTGCCCTAAGGAAAGTATTGCACTTATACGTTCTCTATTCTTAAAAGTTAACTTAACAGGACTAGGATTTGATTTGTACGTCGGAAGAGTAGTGAATGGATTTGAACAACGTGAAACTCCCATAAATTGACCTTTTTGTATTTGAACACAGACAGGTGTGGTATGAAATAGTCTGATCAATAGGAATCTCAACTGGTTCTGAAAAAGTTGAATCAAAAAGCCCCAACTGTGGAATAATATTATCACAAAACCAATTTACACAGGACAAATATATTTTTCTCTTGACCTGCATCAAAACCCCACGGTATCCATTCATTTTGTTCAAATAATTTCCTTTTTTTTTTTTTTTCCTGATAAACAGTTCCTTCATGGCAGTCTTGAGTTTATCTTCTTCATAAGTCTGTGTTGATGGCAGAAACCTGCCCCGCTTCTCTTCTGTGTCTCTTCTTTTCAGTCCCATGTTTAAAAAATCAGAGTCCATGAGTTCATACCCAGCCACATGCCGTGAATGGGGTGTAGGCGGATCAGTATATGTGACATCAATAGTAGGGGTGAATGCACGTGAATCAGAGCACAGCTCCTCAGCAATGTTGTGGCTCATCTTCTCCTTCTATAGGGAGCAAAGTTGCTGGTTAAGAACAGTGTCACTCCTGAGACAGGATTAATGAACTTTTTTTCACTTAAATGAAATCAGCAGTGTTACACAAAAGAGAAGTAAATACAGCTTTTTTCAAGTCAGTCAAAGCTGTCTCTATCTCGTTCAAGTCGAAATGTCAGTTCTTCATGTCAAAATTTCAGTCATGGTCAAGTGTTTCCCCCATGACTGATGTCACAGTGGGAAAAGGAGATCTCCGCAAAATAAAAAATCAGAAATAAAGCAAAGACAAAAATCAAAAATAAAATTCAAAAATGGAAAAAAACCCTCATGGATGGCAACAATCCCTTTCACCTTCCACAAAAAAGCATGCTATATTCATACAATGTATTATTATTATTATTATTATTATTATNAAATCATCGACTCACACCTGGACATCTGTTTTGCCCTTACAGAATGCCCAAATCTGCATTCACTAAATCAATGACAGAACTACTACTTTATTTAGTGCTCTGGGTCTTAAACTGGTTCCCACGCCCCATTTGGTTTCTTTACAGACAGTATGAGGGTGTTACATGGTGAATTAGCAAATTCCACAATGGCACTTTCATGCACGAGCTACTGAATAACAAGAGCAATCAGTTTGAACAACTCAGGGCTGAAAATATACTATTGTATATTTTTTTCTTTTTTTTTTCCTGATCTAAAAATTGGTTTTGTTTAGACTATTTCAAGAGCTGTCACACTTCACTCCTTGTCCTCAAAATCAAACTCACTTCTAGCCCATAAGCTTTCATGCACTATTGACAGCAATGTTTTCTCTTCAGCACTCAGTAGCATAAGTCTATGTGTATCAAACTCCCATACTTTTAACTCTTAATGGATGACATGCAACTTTCAAGGAAGAACCTTGTCTCACCTACAAGAACCCCTTATCTAAATGTTCTTGCATTTCCTCTTTCCATTGTTAAACATGGTTTATATCGAAAAACTAGTTTCTCTGTGTCATTTCTCACTATGTGTGCGCATTTATCAGTGTTTCTTGCTCTGACCTGCCCCACGTTGTCCTATGGTTGTTCCACTGGAAATCCTGGCGCATGGACATCAAGTTCTTGAGATGGTTCTTGTTGCCAGAAGTTTCCTCATTCTCCTCCTTTTTCCATGCCAGTCACAGGAGTAGGACAAACCCTTGATATATGTCCATATCCTGTACAACGGTAACACCTCACTGTGGCGTCAGTCTTGAGACAGTATCGCTGATTTCAGGCCTGGTCTCCTTCTCCCTCTGCCTCTCCTGTGCAGCTGTCTTGTTCGTGGCTGACCCCTCGACCTCTGCTTGGTGTTGTGGTGTTCAGACCAGCACACGTTCAATAGAAAAGCATCTTGTACTGTCCCATACAGTTGGTCTAACATCCTGTCAAAGTCTCTCACTCTACATTCTGGACTGGTGGACCAGGTGCCAGGTCGTATCTCAGTCCATTTGCTCTTAAAGCACAATCCACAGATAACTTCCACTTCCTGCGGGGTCAGATGATACATTGACAGCAACTATTGCATTGCAGTGACCCATTTCTCACCTCCAGTCTTTTGTGGGTTAGGAAGTTCCTCTGCCACCTTTTTCAGTACCTTTGGCAGTCATGATCTGTAAACATACACATTTTGTTCCCAATGCTCAGCACTTTGATCAGCTGGTTTTGACAGCTGATTTGGACTCCCCAGCATGGGCCTCTGCTCTGCAATCCGCTTGTCCCCTTGGCTCCTCAGCAAATAATCCAAAGATGCTGCTGTAGGAGAAGATTTCTTGGTAGAAACAGTGTAAGTCTTTGTTGGTTTCGAGGTCAAAGTCAGAGTGGACAGGTCAGGGTATTCTTCTTCCCCCTCCCTTTCCTCCACTCTTCTTCTTAGGAGACGTCAACCCACGTGAACACCTCCTCCCCGTGGTCAACAACCTTGTGGTGTCGCACCCCCGTCTAGAGATAGAGAAGGGGATGAATCGAACAAGAAAGATAAGTAAAATGTGTAGGAGAGGAGAAAGAACAGAACAAACGTCATTATTTCTACTACTGACATTGCTTCCCTCCTTTCTGCTTCTCTTTCCCACTTTTGGTAAGCATGCCAGTTAGTCTTTCTTTCCCCTACTTGCTTTGTCTGTCCTGTACACTTTCTCAAACAATCAATACCTAATGTCACTTAGGTCTTTCGGGACCTCTCTCTCCCAGGGCGCAGTCCCAGGCTAGACCCCTTTCCACTGAGGTCTCCGCCCAGGCTCCCCTGGATTGACAACTCAGCCTTCTGCTTCCCAGTGTTTTCTTTTCAAAAACCCTGATCACAGAAGCACTACTCGCCTACTAACTCACTCGGTTTCGGCTTGTAGTGGCCTGACTGTACGTTGAGCCGAGCGCGGCGGCCATCAACATGGTCTTACTGCCTTCTGCGACCCGACCGGCTGGTGACCCAGTCGATAGCGATCCCCAGTCGATGAAGCAGGACCCCGTAGTGGTTACTAGCCACCCAGTTGGGAACCGACGGTCTGATCCCTACCCCACTTTGCTATGGGCTATAGGAACTTTGACCGTTTTCACCAGCCTTGCCTGTTCACAAAGGTCACCTCTTGTGCACCTCTGCTAGGTGTGGGCTGTCACCCACGTACCACGCCTGGCCCACACACCTACATGCAACCAGTGCGCCGACTAGACGGTACCAGGGCAGTATGTTAATTCATACTTCATCAGACCCGGGGGCCTTCAGTCCTCTCCCCAGCACTATACCTTGTCTTTAACGTGCCCTCGGAACTTTGCAATTCCGCTGCCGCCTGTTACAGACTAGGTTTGGGGTGCCTAATCCCCTTCCCTAGCCTGTTATTGGAAATCCCCCCTTTGTGATTTGGTGCAAAAGTGGACCAGCTTTAGCAACATCTTCCCCCCATTCCTGTGCCATAATTTTAGCTGGGCCCGTAAAAGGCCATAAAGGCTACTTTAAAATGCAAAATAATGGACCTGAATCTTAAGACTGTTTTCTTGGAACTGTCAGGACCTAAAATGGTCTGAATAATTATCTCTGAACCGAAATGTCAGTGTACTGCACACACATTATGATTTCATGGTTATTATTTTATGGGTCATCTCTCCTTTCAGCTCTCTACCACTATATAACCTTTTTTTTTTTTTTTTTTTTTTTTTTTTTTTTTTTTTTTTTTTTTTTTTTTTTTTTTTTTTTTTTTTTTTTTTTTTTTTTTTTTTGAATTGTCAGCTTTTCAATTTGAATTATTTGTGTGCTTATTTATGTTTAGTTTACAAGTGGTTTTGAGAGAAAGGAGTTTAATTTTATTCATAATGGCTACTTTAAAAATGCAAAAAAATCAGGCCTGAATTTTAAAACAACAGTTTAAAGAAGGTATAATATAGTCCAGAAGGAAAAACACAAAGACAAATTATCCTCGAATCACCATTCAGTCTACAGGATAAAGGAGAACTTCGAATTTACCCTGTTAACAGATGCCTGATTTGAAAAAAGAAATGAAAAACAAATGTGGAAACAGAATACAAGTCTACTTCTGTCTCTCCCCAAGTCCAATGTCAAATTCCCCAATTAAAAAACAAATCAATCCGAAATAAAACTCACCTAGTCATGTAAAAAGCATCATTCAATGGGTTTGTCTACTATTAAAATACAGAGAAAGGCATGGCAGGAAGACATAGACAGTCTGTAAAAACAATTCCACAAAACTTAATTAAAGTTGTCTCATGGAATTGCAAAGGTCTTAATAGCACTATCAAACGAAATAACATATTAGCTCACCTTAAAAAATTAGAAACAGATATTGGTTTCTTACAAGAAACACACCTAAAGAATCAAGATCATAAAAGACTACATTGCAAATGGGTAGGACAGCTATTCCATTCTAACTTTGACGTGAAGAGTAGAGGCACAGCAATATTGGTTAAAAAAACAATACCATTAATAGCAACTGAAACCATCTCAGACCCTCAGGGGAGATTTGTCATTGTGACAGGTACTCTTTACAATAATCCTATTACATTAGCAAATATATACGCTCCTAATGTAGACGATGAAAAATTTATCCAGTCTTTTTTTACATTATTACCAAATTTAGACTCCCATCAGCTCATTATCGGTGGAGATTTCAACTTAATCCTAGACCCACAACTAGATAGATCATCAAAAAAACCTTCAAACATCTCTAAATCTGCAAAACTCATTCAGACATTCACTAAAACATACAAAGTAATAGACCCATGGAGAACCTTACACCCAAATGGTCGGCAATATTCTTATTTCTCTCCAGTCCACCATTCTTATTCAAGGATAGATTTCTTCTTAATAGACTGTGAGCTTCTACCACGAGTAAGACAGTGTGATTATGAAGCAATAGTATTATCTGACCATAGTCCGATTACTTTGCAATTAACTTTTGGAGATAAGCATATGTCAAAGTCCTGGCGGTTCCCAAATAATCTACTTTCTGACAAAAAAGCAAAGGAAGAAATAAAAAAACAAATAGATCTGTACTTATCTATCAATGACAAAGAAGATATTTCAAGATCTACATTATGGGAGGCAATGAAGGCATATATCCGGGGACATGTAATTTCATGGTCTAGTTCGATAAGTAGACAACGAAAAGAAAAGGAAACCAAAATAATGCATGAAATAAGGGATATAGATAAACAATATTCAACTAACCCCTCTATAAATCTACAAAAAAGAAGACTGTCACTTCAAACAGAAATCAATTTGCTCTATACGAAGGAGACAACCAAACGTCTGACTCAAACAAAGCACAGATATTATGAGCATGGAGAAAAAGCAGGCAAGATTTTGGCACACCAAATAAAAGAACAAACAGCATCACGGTCGATCACAGAGATCCGCACTAGCACAGGACAAATTACCATAGAACCAAAAGAGATAAATAACACTTTTAAAAAGTTTTATACTGAACTATATACATCAGAATCCAAAAATGATTCAGCACTGATTAATAATTTTTTAGAAAACAAACATATTCTAGCAATTAATCTAGATAATAAAGAACTGTTAGATAGACCTATAACAAAAGAAGAAATAGAACAGGCAATACAAAAAATGCAAAATTCTAAAACCCCAGGCATTGATGGTTACAGTTCTGAATTTTACAAGGCTTTTAAATGTCAGCTTTCTCCAATATTACTATAAGTGTTTAATGAAGCATTGGCCAAAGGTTGTTTGCCTCCTACTTTTTACCAGGCAAGCATTTCTTTAATTCATAAACAAAATAAAGATCCTTTAGAGCCAGGATCATACAGACCCATAAGCTTACTGAATGTGGATTACAAAATACTAGCCAAGATTCTAGCTACTCGCTTAGAAACAGTTTTACCAACAGTAATCTCTTCTGACCAGACAGGATTTATAAAAAATAGACAATTATTCTTTAACATTAGGAGGTTATTAAACATAATTTATACACAAACTAGGGGCTGTAAAAATTCAGAAATACTACTCTCTTTAGACGCGGAGAAGGCCTTTGACAGGGTCGAATGGGATTACCTGTTTTCGACCCTGTCAAGGTTTGGATTTGGTCCTCGATTTATTGCTTTCATTAAATTACTGTATGCACATCCCCGGGCCTCAGTACGAACAAATAATGTATGTTCCGATTTTTTTCCTCTGGGTCGTTCTACTAGGCAGGGCTGCCCCCTTTCGCCACTACTGTTCGCACTCGCCATTGAGCCCCTGGCCATTTCTTTAAGGACAACAAAGGAATATGAGGGGGGCGGGGCAGAACAAAAAGTGTCTTTATACGCAGATGACTTATTACTCTATGTCGCTAACCCTAAACAATCTATACCAGTTATACTTACTCTTCTTCAAAAATTTGGACTGGTATCAGGATACAAATTGAATTTATCTAAAAGCATTTTATTCCCCATTAATTCAATAGCAAAACAAAACATAAATACTTTCACTTCTTATCCATTTGCAATCTCAAGTCAGTTCACATATCTTGGAATCAAGATTACTCAGGAATTCTCACATCTTTTTAAACAGAATTTCTTGATACTTTACGAAGAAATGGAGAATGACTTCAAAAGGTGGGCTAAGAATTTAATTTCAGTAGCAGGACGGATAAACATTGTCAGAATGAATATTCTACCCAAATTTTTATTTTTATTTCAATGCATCCCTATTCTTATAAATAAATCATTCTTTAAAAAGATAGAATCCTCAATATCCCATTATATTTGGAACGGGAAAACCCCCAGAATCAGAAAAGTGTTTCTGCAGAGATCAAAAAAGCTAGGAGGGATGGGTATGCCATGCCTCCGGTTATACTACTGGTCATGTAATATAAGAGCTATGTCTTTTTGGTATAACCCACGGGGGGCTGGTTGGTCAAGGATGGAGGATCATAGCTGTCATCCCTCTTCATTACAGGCAATAATCTACTCGTCCTTTCCTATCTCCGACTTTAAAGTTGGAAATGTTGTAGTCTCTCATTCAATAAAAATCTGGTCCCAGATTAGAAAACATTTTGGTTGGGATAAAGGCTCCATTTTGACTCCTCTAATAAGAAATCATACGTTCAGACCATCTTCTGCCAATTCATCATTTACCCTATGGCACCGTAAAGGTATGCACACCATAAAGGACTTATATATTGGTAAGATCTTCCCCACATTTCAACAGTTGCAGGAGAAACATGATTTACCCAATAGTGATTTCTTTAAATACTTACAAATTCGTAGTTTTATAAAAAAAACTTTTCCGACCTTTCCCCGCCAGCCCCCTGAATCCATCATGGAAACACTACTTCAGTCTGATCCACTAAAAAAAGGATCTATATCCAAAATACATGACACTCTGTTTCAAATAGACTGCACAGCTGCACTAGATCATCTAAAGGAAGCCTGGCAAGAAGATCTAGGTGTGGAAATCTCAGTCGACCAATGGACAAAGGCCCAGGACAATGTACACTCTTCATCTGTGTGCATAAGACATGGACTTCTGCAATTTAAAATCCTACACNCCATAAAGGACTTATATATTGGTAAGATCTTCCCCACATTTCAACAGTTGCAGGAGAAACATGATTTACCCAATAGTGATTTCTTTAAATACTTACAAATTCGTAGTTTTATAAAAAAAACTTTTCCGACCTTTCCCCGCCAGCCCCCTGAATCCATCATGGAAACACTACTTCAGTCTGATCCACTAAAAAAAGGATCTATATCCAAAATACATGACACTCTGTTTCAAATAGACTGCACAGCTGCACTAGATCATCTAAAACTTCGGACCGTTCTTCTAGATCCACACCTTTAGAGTCAGCTGGTTACCTGTTTCCGGGTCCTGTTACATGTGAGAAGTAGACACACGTATTCTGTACCTGAAGACGTTAAATTTTAGGATGTGTCTGACGTGGACAGGTTTGACTTTGAGAGTTTCTACAAGAGAAGTCATTTAGGTAGGACACTGTCCACACCGGTTTGTCCAGCCTCTTTAGCACATATGTTTTGTTTAAAGTGACTCACTGTAACAGGTGTGCTTGTACTTTCAATGGGCTTATCATTCACACACAAATATTCATTCACACTGATCTTCCCATACAAGTATGGTTGGATCTTATCACACATTCTCTACCTTTGGGTGACTCTTATTTAGCCAGGTGGTTTGTATGACACATTCGTTCCAAGCAACGCACCCCAATAGTATACTTACAAAGTATACTAGACACTGAATGAGCCACCACAAAGTTTATTGATTTTACTGAGAGATCTTCATTCATACGCCCATTTTATCATGGAGGGGCATACTCTCTCAGTCTTTTTGTGTTCTTTCTCCCCCTCTGAGGATTATCTAGAACTCCTAGTTGAGGTACTTTCAAAATGTTTCACACACCAACCTCTTGCTGGTACTTAATGATATGTTTCCTTTTCTTTCTTTTTTTCCCAATATCTTTTTTTTTCTACAGCTGAACCCCTTTTTTCCAATGTTAGTTTCAAAACCAATCCCTCATGTCAGTTTCAAAAACCTCTTGACAGAAATTACTAGAAATCAGTCACGTATGACAGCCTCCAACACTACATGAGGAACTTGGAGATTCCGGGTTTAAATTGAAATCAATTCACCTATGACCCGCCTAATACTAGGCTTTACGTGAAATGGTACCTTCACTGTACCACACTGGAAAACCTCAAGAAGTTTACGTTGATGGCCCCCTGGGACTTACACTCAGTTTAAACCTTTTCCATTATTCACTTTTGTGCGTTACAGTTTACATCGATGGCCCCCTGGGTCTTAACACACACAAAAGGAATGGTTTATAACACTGTACTCATTTATCAAAAAATTGATGGAGCGTCCGTTGTCCGACACCTGGCCTGACTACGGGATTCTGTCATCTGTTTGTAGGAGCGATCCTTGAATCTTCTGCCGGCATTTAGCCCTCAGTCAAGGCTCAGGCGACGAGCAGCGAAACGTCCATCTCGATGGGACCTCCAAAATGTCAGGGAAATTTCCTCTGTTGGACTCACGAATTCTAAGTTGATAAAAATTGCAATCCACAGTGTGATGAATCAGAGCCTTAAATCCTGCAGCATGGAGAGGAGACTTCAGAAAAGTGTCCTCTCCCGATGGTGACATTCTGTATCCTTATATACAGTCAGGGTTACAACAATAACAACTTCACAAACCACTCCCTGCATTCTAAACCTAGGGACAACAAACAGGAACTGTCTTTGATCAATCAGTTGTCTCCTAACTTGATCAATGGGTGTCAGCTGAATAACTGCTACTTCCCCAAACGACCCCAAATGGAGCAATAAACTTCCTGGCAAAGATTTCCCCTGCTAACACCTGGACATCTGTTTTGCCCTTACATAAGCCAAAAAACATGTTGCCTCACTCAAAGAGGGCCTAACAAAGCCACCTGCTTTACACAGCAGTCCAGGACAAAGTGTAACACAAGCAACAGAATAAGCAGCACAGCCAGGGTGCGCGCAAAGGGCAGGAACGCAAGCACATACAAAGGATATAAAGGGCAAAAACAGGTACCTGGATGGGTTTTAAAGACACCTGAGGGGGGCAACGGTGTTGTGGAAGCCACACGTCCAGAGCAGACCACACACACGAGACAGAGAGGGCACGTACATACAGTGAAAAAGGGAGTGGAAGGACACATAAGCCAGACCGCATTTAATAACTAGAAAAGCAATTTCTGAAGAAATTGCGCTGTGAATGCAGAAGCTGAAGCAGCTTGCGCTGAACTGCTCATGCAGAATCCTGAATAAGCTGAATGACTGAATTTATCTGAAAGTGTTGAATGAATCTTGAAAAAGCCTGCGCTGAACTGCTGAATGCAAAATGTTGAAGGAGAACTCACAAACATGAACATGAAGACTTGGCTGAAAGGATGTGAAATAATGTCCAAAATGAAAAAATGAATGGGTGAATTGAAGAATAAATGGGGAAAAAAAAGGAAATCGATGATTCACAATGACAGAATTTTTTATCCCTGTAAGATGTGTGGGAATTATCAGTTATCAGATGTTTGAGACAGTGAAGTGTATGTGTGTGTGTGTTTGCGTGTGTGTGTGTGTGTGTGTGTGAGAGAGAGAGAGCTTGTGTATGTGTTTGTGTGTACATGGTTAATATGCTTGTGTGTTGTGTGTGAGTGTGTGTGCTTGTGTGTAAGTTTGTGTGTGTATATGGTTAATGTGCTGATGTGTGTTGTGTGTGTGTGTATGAGAGAGAGAGTATGTCTCTGTATGTGTGTGTGTTTGGTGTTTGTGTGTGGGTATATTTGGTGTGCTGGTGTGCTGTGTGTTGGTCAGTGATGCAGATAAACAATCACTTGAGTATCTTTCTCCATCAGTGTTTTGATCTGTAGGTATAAACAGGTGTGTCAGATCCATAGACTGTATAATGAGTGGATGTAACGGCGTTCGGCTCAAACTGAAGCCTCCAGCAGATGCCCCGCCCCCTGGTGTCTGGCTGCAGTATAGGTCATAAGCCCCGCCTCCCCATGCATTCCAGATATGAGCCGGGGAAACTTTAAAAAATTACGATACCTCGTAGAAACGTTTCTCACATCTTTACGCTAAGGTAGTATGACGATGTCATCTGGCTGCATGGTGTTCCGGTGTTTTTTTTTCTGAGAAGTTAGTTTCTCATTAGTTATTGGACGTTAAAAACCGCGATATAAGTTTCGTTTTTTGATAGCTGACAGCTGCCGTTCGTGAGTAGTTTTTACCGGGGATATAAGAAACTTCGGGAAAGAGAGCCAAAAGGAGACTAAACCTTCTGAAGAAGAAGAAATAAATATCTTTATTTCTCTTTTTTACTTGGCTCCACAGGAAATTCTCTACTGCGCAGACTCTGGCTGCAAGATGTCTCTACTGCGCAGACTCTGGCTGCACAATGGCGGCAAGAGAAACAGGGTTTTTAGGCTTCAAAAACGTAGAACGGTGACAGGCAGAGCCACGCTATCCATTCTATATGCAGTCATTGGTCAGATCACAGGTCTCCATGGTAACCTGCTCGTTAGGCTGTTTAAAGCTGCAGCTGTTTGATTTAACTGACAGAGTTGATGAGGAGCTGGATTCAAGGAGTTGGAGAGGGTGTGAATCTCCTTTAGTTTTGCAAAATTCTTAAGGGCTACCAGGAAAACAAAACTACCATGAGATTCACAAGGCTTAAGAGTTTCTATTGATGTAAATTTCATGTCTGTGGAGCCACAGGTTTTACCAGAAATTTGAGTTAAAAAACTGTTACTTTTTCTTAATCTCTCAGAAAGTTCCTTGAGATTTAACATTAGAGCAGATGGGGGGCATTTGTTAGGTTTGTCCGACTGTTGGCGATCTACAAAGTTTGTTCTCTGTCCTTTTGGTGGCAAGTGTCCTTAATCAGAAGCAGAACAAGATTACCTACGTTTTGAGCCCAAATTTGTGTATGTGGAGTGAAATTTGTGGCCCCTAGGCCTGTTTATCCAAAAAGTTTCCAGGTCATTCCTCTCCATGTCCACACTCTAAAATTCAAATCCTCACTCTACAGTTTAAACATTCCATCACATACACACCAATGTTAAACTGCTTGAAGGGCTGATAAACTTCATGACCTTTGAAGGAGTTTTGTGAAGAAACTATAAATGCTAGGAAGAAGCTGAAATATACTGAAGAAAGCCAGAGGATGGCTGAACATTTTGCAGGTGGAATGAAGTCTCTGGCTGAAAGCACGACTGAATGAGAAGGGTCTGAATGAGGCTGAAGGAACTGCCTTTGAATCTTCAAAATCTGAAGATCTCCCATTCATTCTCTATGCGTGAAAAATCGTGAAAAAAGTGAAATCTCGGAAAGTAAAGCTTAAACGGACAAACACAAACATAGAAGTCTCCGAATTAATGAGCTGAACGTTTTGAAGTTTGAATGGTGAAAATCGGTTGAAATTTGTTGAAGGAGAAGCGATTTGAAAAAGTGGGTGGAAGAAGTTTTTTGACACAGAAGAACATAAGCTGTGAATGCCTTTCTGCATTCACAGCAATAAGCACGGCGCTGCCACACGGTGACACACACCTAAGACAATTCATATATTGGCCAAAGGAAGTTTAATAATCACTCTGTGGAACTCACTTTAATATTCAAACGGGAAAAAAAAAAAAAAAGAGTGCAAACACCCACATAAGCCAGAAAACATGGTGCCCCACTCAAAGAGGGCCTAACAAAGCCACCTGCTGTACCTCGATAAGAGAAAATCCAGCTTTGTAGTACAGGCCTCAGATCTGTGAACGATATAAACAAAAGTTCACCTTGTCTTATCAAAATTATTTCTCCTTTGTGAAATGAGCCGGGCTATAAAATGACAACATGTTTTTACAAATAACAACCTGCCTTATTTTATTTTGATTTATTTGGATAAACTCCGTAGAAAAGAGATCAGATCAATATAACAATCAATCACACACACACACACACACACACCACCCCCTCCGAATAAATAAAGAAATCACTCACATGAGCATATATCTGTTCTGCAGTTTTTTCTCTGCTACAGAAAATAACACCTCTTTAAATCCCCAAACCTGCTGGAGTGAGTTCAGGTCCCCATCTGCTTTGTGGTGATGAAAATTAAGGATGTTATCATGTTCATAAAAACACTTGTGGGTTCAACAATAAAACCATCCTCCATCTTTCTTGAATGTTAATCCCAGCAGGCAGCAGGTCCAGAGGATCATCCATGCAGGGACCAGCCACATGCTCCAGAGTGAGAGAGAGAGAGAGATGGTCCAGACTCTTCCTCCGTGCGGGTACAGAGGTCGCTCCGCACGCAGTGGTAGAAGCATAGACTGTATACCAGGGATGTCCAAAGTCAGGCCCGGGCTAATTATGGCCCGCTGTCTACTTTCATGTGGCCCTCAGCTTTCATCTTACAATTTATTAATTTTGTAACTTAAATTAATCATGTTCTAATTGTGTATATTCTCAGTTTCTGTGAGGTGCTTGAAGAAAACCTAAATTTATCTGGTGACGTCTCACAAAAAGTTTGGACAGTGCATAGGTTGGTCCTATAAAGCTAAAGCTCAGAGCAATCTGGAAAAAAAAATCAACAACTCTTAAATCTGACTTGTTTAATTACTTTTGGTACGACAGAAAAATGTGCTTTATGAGTCTTTTTGAGTTTACAAAAAAAAAAAACAGGAGAGGACACAAGACTGATACAAAGTTATGAAATGGTAAAAAAAGAAAAGAAAAGAAAACATCAATGCATAAAATTGGTCCAAAATGCAGGATTAGCGATATTTGGGGCTGCAGATGTTTTTATAATTGTCTTTAAAACAATCACGATAAAGTCCAGATCCTGAACTTGTCATGAAAAATCGTGACATATTTTCCCGAGTCAGGTTTTATCTCCTGTCTACAATAATAGTGCAAGCTTTTTTGACTGAATATCAAGAATTTGTTTTTCTTTTTTCAGAAATCACCAAAAAAAGAAAGTTTTCAAACAAAACACTGATTTGTTACTTTCACTGTTAATTAAAATGTCAGTTAGAGCCGCTGGCCCGCGGTATCCAATCAGGCCTTTAAGAGAAAAGTTTGGACACCCCTGCTGTATATTACACTGATTATACAGTCTATGAGTAGAAGCTCCTCAGGACGGAGCTCACTGCTGGTCTCAGTCCATCTACTTGTTCTTCCTGGCCCCGGACGTCAGGTTGGTCAGAAAACAGAAACTGAAGTGCATCTGCATGACGTCACAGACTTTAGACCAGAAGTGTCCTGTAAACCGTAGGAAGATCCGGTACCGGGCCAGAGGATGGTCTAGCAGCTTCAGGAACACGAACCCGCTACAGGACAGCAAAGCAAGCACAAAGTATCTCCGCGTGCGTGCGTCCCCGTGCGTCTGCTGAACTCCGGCCGCTTTGTACACTGCGAGCAGCACGTGAGCGCCCAGCGCCGCCTCGAAGCCGCGCACATGAAGCAGCGCGAGACCGTAGCTGAGGATGGAGAGCAGCTCAAGCGCTGCCGCGTGCCACACGCGCCAACCTGCGGGTCCACGCTCTATGAAGCCGATCCACACCAGAACCCACGCGAATATCGGCAAAGTGACCCACTGATCCAGCACCGCGGCAGCGCGTTGAAGCACCGCTAGCCGCGTCCACTGCACAGCAGCGTAGAAGATGGACATGAAGGAAAACACTTGTCTTAAGTAACGGCCCTGTTCAGTTTCCGTACTGTCGGTGTAACGGAGCAGCCAGTAGATCCCCGTTATGGCGTACAGCAGGTTGACCAGGCAGTTACAGGGCATCGCCAGGAACGCAGGAAGGTGCTCCACGCGCTGCTCCGCGTAATGATCATAGGTAAGGTCCACCGCTACTGCGTCAAACAGGCGGTAGCGCGTCAACAAGGCGCACAGCGCGAGCGGCAGCGTCACGTGCAGCAAAGCAGAAAGCATCACCTCTGATTAGTGAACAGAAACTACAGAAAAGTAAAGTGTTGAAAAGTTTCTGAGGAGCTGCAAAGTCAGAGCAGTGTTGTTCAGGGTTCTTCCTCTATTAAAGCAACAGCAGAACCACAAATATACAGACAGGTGTGTGCCGCCACCTGCTGGTTGCCAGGAGCCACAAACACAAGCTGTTAAGTCGAGAAATGCCAGAATGTGGAGAATATGACTAACACAGAGCTCACTTTCTCAGCAGTATAATTGACAAACTGTGTATCAGGAGTTGTGTTGGATCATAGAACATGTGAAGAGGGTGCACATTTAAACACAGGCTCCAAAAGCAGTTTCACAGGTTTATCTTAAGGTCTTCAATAGTTTGCCACAGATGGATGTTGATGATTTTGTCTAAACAAAGTACAAAGGAAATATTAGAACTCTATTTAAATCTATGCAAAGGAATGAATGAAAATAATAACTGCTTGACTTAAATAAAGTATGCATCAATCCATCTAGTGTGTAAATAACTTATGTTTGGTCTGGTAACTTCTAAAGCAAGCAGATAAAACCAATAAACATCTCAACACATCATTCTTTTTCCATTTTTGACATTTAAGTCCATTCCCACAGCTTCACCTACATGGTGTCTTTCTTTGTCCTGCTGCTGGAGGTTTGGACTTCTCTATTCATCTACACAAATGTAAACTCTCAAAGAATAGATTTGCACAGACCTTTTGACAATGAGTTGTGGGGAGGGCAGGCTTTTCTCTGCACCTGAAACCCTCCAAATACGTTACATGTATGAATCTTTTTGGTTTAGACGTTAATGATCCAGGAAAAAGCTGTAACAACTTTTCCAGTGAAACTATTGGCAGCTGATTTGGTTTAGATTTTGTTTATCCAATAATCTTACAAAAATAGATAAAGTTTTGGAGGAAATGTATCCATCTAATGTAGTTCTATCCAAAACCTTGGACATGCCTCAGAACTGCGTGTTTTAAGAATTAACCAATTACTGTAACATCTATTTTATAATTGCGCATATTGTACTACTTTCTGGTCCCAAATAACACAATATTTGATAGGAATAATTACATATGATCATACTATTGATTGTAAGGTCAGCATAATGTGTTCAAAATATGTTTTACTACACTTACTCAATGATGTTATGTGGTAAATTTCATTTTCACAAATGTTAACCCCAAAAAAGGTTCCCACTATTTCCCTGTATGTTAACTACAACTGAAACTGTAGCTTGAGTCCATTGAATTAATTAACAGCAGAAAAGATAATTACTATTTAGCAAGGGAAGGGAATAGTGATTATATTTCAGCGAGTAGTTATTTCAAGTAGCTGTACATGTTTTTCTGTCCTTGATCCTTTCATCATTTTCAATGCTTCAAGGAACATTATAAATTCATTTAGAAAAACAAATTCAGGGAGAGAGTTGAGGGTCCTATTATTATGGAATTTGAAGAGGTATGGAAATTTATTACAGCAAAATCAATGATCTATACAGGCTTTTATGAATTTTGTAGAGGTAAACGCCTTTTCATAATATGAAGTGAGCAGATTTAGACGTGTTTCTTTCGTTTCACTTTACTTCTATTTCATGGACCGTCTAACAATTATGTTGCGTTACAGTCGTGCTAATTTAATTCAGTAGGTGACAAAAATTTACCAGAACCTGAGTGCTCTCTCATAGACAAGCAGCATTGGCGCTGAGCATTGTGGGAAACAGTGTACCAGGTGAGCTGGTCCATTGCATACTGAGAACATTTCCCAGAGTATTACCATCCAAGAACTTTTAGTATACGACAGATCTTGCAAGTTTCCATACACTGTAGGGCTGCACGATATGGGAAAATTTTGCGATTGCGATTATGGTGAACATTATTGCGATTCGCGATTGCGATTTGCGATTTGATAAATGGTGACATGGGGCTTTTACCCTGATTAACAATGAACATGCAGAGTATGTTAGTATTGTATATTTTTTTGGGAGTATGCATTTCTTAACTTAAAACATACAAGTATTAAGTAATTACAAATGATAAGGCTTTTACAGTACTTTTTTCAAAATAACACTTTAAATAATTGATTATTCCCCCCTAAAAATAAATACATTTAGCAATGAGACATAACTGTGGGCTCGAGTTATTTACACACATAATTTGAACAGAATATATATGTATATAAGGGCTGGGACTTGATTAAAAAAAATGAACGTATCAATCGGAGTCTTTGAAATTTATTAATCTTGATCAATTACATTTTAATAACATATCAATATTTGACCCAAGAACAGTGAGAATCATTTTTTGAAACGGTTTACGAGTGAATTAATGAATAGTTAACTGAATTAATACATAAGCTTTAGCAAACAAAACCTTGTTAATTTTTCTCTAGTTGGTACTTAACTGAGACCAACAGATCAGTGCATTTCTTATGCCATAAAGTGCAGCAGTTTTAGGAATGAACGATACAGAATCAATTTCAGAGATTCAGGTCGTGTTGGCTAGAATGGCAGCTTTTGTGAGTGAGGGAACTTTTTGTTCATTTAATTAAACAACGATTTGCTTGGGTAGACAGTTCTTAAACTCCTCAAGTAGTATTAACTCTTTTGCATGCTTTTATAATGAAATGTATGCTTTTATTTTGAAATGCATATTGCGAAACCGGACGTGCAGCAGAACACGAGGTGTGTGATTCTCCTGATAGCTGGGCAGGTAACTGTAAATTAGCAAGTGAACGCCTATTTTCGTGGTTTTAACCGTGTGTATGAGGAATCTACAACGAGAAAACTCTTTTGGTAGACCGGTTTACTTTTAAGTTCTACCGCCGGTAAAAAGTTCTACCGGTGGTTACTTTTATGTCATTATAACGTATGGCGTTATTTTAGGGTATTTGAACAGGATAAACTTACTAGTTGGTGTCACATTGTACATTTTTCACTATGTAGAATCCACATTTGGACCCGTGGACTTACTCAGTGGCTTCCTTGTACCATATTTTAGTTCCGGAATTCTAATATTCTGCTAAATATGAGGTTTACATTATGTCCGACTCAAGTCCAATGGTTGGTAGTCTAACTTAGTGTTGTTAAAGGTTTAGTGTGTGTGTGGGGTGGGGGGTGCTGTAAGGGGGTGTGTCCTCACTGCACACACCTATATCAGTCCCGGAATCCTAATGTTCAGCTAAATTTGATGTTCATGTTACATCTAACTCGCCTAAAATGCATGGTATCACATAGGATCACTCTTTGTCTGGTCTCTACCCTTCCAGCTGTTCAGCGTGGGTGACCCTGCCAGAAGTACAATACTCCAGCCGACATAGCTCTAGGGGTCATGAAGACACACAAACTGCCCATCATGATAAGGTGATGATCCCTCCGAGGCAGGGTTGGTTTTTTTTGTCTTTTTATTTCTTTTTTTTTTTTTTTTTGTTCCATGTTGGGCTGTTTGGATGAGTAGGCCTATACTCCAGCACTTTTAAACCTCACACGTGCAGCTGCACAGTGCCGTGCAGGTCAGACCAAAGCAGTAGCATTAGCATTGACCACAGCATTCCAACAACGTAGGTGTGAACCAGTCGACGACCGTTGAGAGACGTTAACCACCCTCGAGACAGGTTTGTTACACGGTGTCTAGAGGAAAGAACCAGGTCGGGGTTACTCGTCCTCAGACGTAAAGACCAACTATATGACAACTGACTGAGGTCTACGTCGGACGAACCATCCTACGTGTGTACTGTACAACGAAGTCACGACTAGGGGTTGGAGGAATGGCTTCGTATGGCCTCTGCTTCCGAGCAAACATGTCCAACCTCGCATCATTGACACCTTCAGCTGTGCTGGATCTGTCGTACATCATGACCACAAACTTCTCCAGGGTTTTCAGGTCTTCATTGTCCAGTGCAGGTGGGTAATGGCTGAGTTTGCTGAAGACACTGGAAGCCTCATCACAAACATTCCAGGTTTGCCAAGCAGACTTTTTCCCTTTGCCACGGAATGCTGAAACAATATCACAGCCTGTGAATGCATGGAAGAAGAGCATCCCTTTGCTCTTTTCTGCAAGAGTACAACAAAGGTCATGAACAGGGATCCATTTCAGGTTCTGTCTTTGGCCAAAGGCAACCCACAACTGCTGCAGACCGAGCTCCTGAAGTGCCTCCAGAACACTGACTGCAATGACGACAACATCTGTGTCGTTGGCTTTGACCATGATGACCTCGCTGCCTGCTTCTGTGACATGCCTGGCATGCACAAAGATCCGGGTGTCAGCTTCTTCATGACTGCATGGTGCCACCCCAGCCAGACTGATAGTGCTGTTGCTGATAGCATCTTTTTCCTTGGTCACAATCACCACATTTGGTGAGGCCACACATGCTATCTGATCAGCCAGAAAGTTTGTGCCTGTGTGCGAGTGTCAGTAAGTGTAATCTGTGCAAATAATTTAACAATTTGACACAATTTGGCAGGCACACACACACACACACACAATCACACACACACACACACACTAAACCTTTAACAACACAAAGATAGACTACCAGTCATTTTACCCCAGTCGGACATAATGTAAACCTCACATTTAGCAGAATATTAGGATTCCAGGACGAAAATATGGTACAAGGAAGCCACTGAGTAAGTCCATGGGTCCAAATGTGGATTCTACATAGTGATTAATGTATAATTTGACACCAAGATCATTCAAATAGGGCAAGTTTATGGGATTCTATGGCGAAATGCAATATTATTGTATATTCAATGGTGGCCATCTTGAAAAATGCCGCCATCTTGAATTTTCATTTGGCCAGATGGTTTTCTCAAAAGAGCAACATCTAAGGAGTATGTGTGCCAATTTTGGTGCTTTTATCCGCAAGTGAAGGATTCTCCTGTAATATGCAATTATCCGCCCAGCTATGAATGTATCGAAGGACGCAACTAAAGTTGTTAGCTGGTGACTCCTGGCTCCTGTATCACTTTGTGGACCTGACTTATTTAACAGACAGACGCACAGATCCTCTGCAGATGTAACACTACACACCTGGCACCGGTTGTCAAAAAGCACACTTTTCTAACGTGCGTGTTTTTTCGTCACCTGTTCCTTTTCTGCTTGCTCATCATTGCTCCTCATTCAACTATTCCTCAGCTTGCTGAAAAATCACGTGACCAAACAGACTGCGCACAGGCGCGCGCACTCACACATGCACACACCGATTCTTGGAGCAGTGATGCATAGATGGCAGTGATGGGCGTGACGAACCGGACTCCAAACAGAGGGAAGATTGTAGGATTCAGGGACACATGCGCACAACTAGTTAAATCGCAAATCGCAGCCTGAAGTGCGGTTATATAATCGCACATTCTCATATCGCGATTGCGATTCGATTAATTGTGCAGCCCTAATACACTGTCTACTACATAGTGCACTCACTGTAAACTATTTTATAAGCTCTTCTTCCCTCATGTTCAGTATTAACTACATTCCCCTTCTGTCAAAGTTCTGACTTTGTAAACCTGTTTTGTAACTTGTCCAAGTTTTTTATAATCTTGTAAATTCGTTCTGTCCTATGTTAAGATGTTACGCTAATTTAATTGAGTTTTTCATTGTAAATGTGTTATAAAATATGAAATTTTCCAGAGTTTGCAAAAGGGTTTTAAACTTTGTAATTTTGGTTTGCACTCTCCAGCCATCATAACAGACAGCTGGGGGCGCTGTTGCGCAGCGCTGTTCACTCAGAGATCAGCGTTGTATCTCTTCTGCAGGAATTGCACTCACTTTTTACTTTAAAAGAAAATATAAATGAGCACTTATATGTTTTGTTTCATTATTTTTTATTCAACAAAATAAAATAGCACACATTTAAATATAACATCTTTTTCTTCCTATCAGGTTAAAAAGCTGTTCACAGTCAGTCTGTATCTTTACCAAAGGAGTAGAATTCAGAGTGTGAGAGCTGCAGGTAACACAGAGCTGCTAAGCCCAAAGCAAACGAGCACAGAGAAACCAAAGTCGGAGCCAGTACAGCTGTCCTGACGTCTGACCTGAAGATGAAAACCAAAAGCTCCAAACACAGATCTTCCTCTTGCCTTATCTTCTCTTTGTTCCTCCAAACCCTGTCAGAGAGAGAAACTCAGTGAGTCACACGTTTCTACTGATTTTCTTTGATCAGTGTTTCTGCTCAGGTGTGTGAAGCTTCAGTGGCTGTAAGTAAAGTACCTGAGGCGGTGCGAGTCCCAGAGGAGGATCCAGCAGCAGAGGGCGCTCTGCTGCTGCTGCTGCTGTTGTATGTGGGGTAGTTATAGGGCTGATTCCTGCACATGCACAAACACACAAAGAGTGAGAGGTGTATTCTGAAGTCTCCCCTTGCTTTTATTTTTCACATTATCACACAAACAGGAGACAACAACATATCCCATAACCGCAAAGTTCAACCCATCACACGTCTTCACTCACCTTTGACGACCAAACAGATATCCCAGCAGCCCTCCTGTTCCCATCCCTCCCAGGAATCCTCCTCCAAAACCTGAGCCTGGAGCTGCTCTGCCTCCTGGGTAACCTGCACCTGGAGCTGCTCTGCCTCCTGGGTAACGTGGTCCCTGAGTGTAGTCACTGTGGAAACCATAGGAGGGGTTTCCCCCAGGAGAGCCTGTTGACAGAGAGGGAGAGAGAGAGAGAAACAGAGTGTGGAGTCAATACAACAATCCTACAGTCTCCATAATTTGGAATCATAAAAATGTGTGTTCTTCCTTGTTTTAAAATTGGTTATGATCTAAAAGTTCTCTCTGAAAACTGGTCTGCACAACACTACAGTCAGCAATGGGCTCTGAGGGACACACAGATTAAACAGCCATGAAAGTGTGTGTGTGTGTGTGTGTGTGTGTGTGTGTGTGTGTGATGAGACTCCAGGGTTACAGTGTGTAAAGGTGTAGTGATGAACTCAGAGAGTTGCAGGAGTCAGTTACCAGTGAAGTCTGGCTTGAATCCAGGTGGAGGAGGTCCTGTACTGAAGCCTTGGTTGTTGTCATGGTAACCAGCACGAGCCCCATTTTGAGCGTCACCAGCCGAGTTCCCACTAAGGAAGAGTTTATAGACGCCAAAAGCTAACAGCAGGAAAACAACAGGAACCAGTAGACCTGCAGAGTCCTCACCACCTGTGGACGACCTCTGACCCCTCTGATGATTGTTCCCAGAGGATCCACCAAAGAAAGAGGACGCAAAGCCCCCAAGATCTGAAACACAAACACAAGATGTACTCCTGATGTGCTTCTGTAATACCACATATTTCCTTCTCCTCTTTCCTCCCACCTCCTCCTGTCCCTACCTTCAAAGCCCTTGAACCCCCCTGTGGCCCCCCTCCTTGTCTGGCGTCCCTCCTCTGTCAGCTCTATAGTGAACTCCAGACCACAAGAGCCCCTCAGGATGTAGGGATCATCAGGGTGACTGAAACCCTCACAGCTCACCTCCACACGCCCAAACCTGAAGGCAGCGTCCATGTCTGTTTTGCACTCCCACTGAGAAAAGAGGGGTGCACACATGAGAGGCAATAACTACAGAGACTACTTGGCTGATACGTGAAAAAAAAAAAAAAATTAGGGATCAGACAACCCGCTCATACCTGGACGTCCACTCCATCCCAGCCTTTGTTCTGACACTGGACCACCTCAGGGATGAAGGCCTGACAGCCAACTGAGCCCCCCACACACTTCAGCTGAGGGACAGGACTGGAGCGCCGCGCTGCCGTGTAACGGTCTCTGTACAGGGTCAGGACCTGAACGTCCCGCAGCAGCACACCACCTGGAGGGTGCAAGGAGGAGAGCGTTCTATGATGTTTTTCGTACATCATAAGACCCCTGCATGGTTTACAGAAAACACAACCATAAAACACCATGTGCTGTGTCAATAACCATGGTCACCATTGACAACATCATGTTGTTGGTCACTGATTTCGTGACAGTTTGCTCTGTATGGTAACTGATACTAAATGGGATGAAGTATGATGAGCTGATGGTTATGTGAAACAGAATCTGAGTAATTAGGACATATTAGCTGGATATTTTCAGACAAAAAGGTCCCAACAGTTATAAGTTCGTCCTCAGCAGCTTTCTGTTCAGTAACACATGCATGGCCAAAAAAAAGTCACCACCTGTATTTAACAAAGCAAATAGATAAAAGCCTCCTACTGGATAATTACTGCATGAGCGATTTTCTTTCAACTGGAAACAAGATATTTAACCCCATCTGGTGTAATGAGTAACTTCTCATTTCTTCTCAAACAACCATGGAGAAGGACACGTGGTGGTAGAAAAGATGTTGGACTGTTCAAGAAGGGTCGAATCATTGGTGTGTGTAAAGCAGAGAAAATATATATGGAGATTGATTCAGAAACTAAAATTGGGTTAAGAACTGTCCAACACAATACTAAAAACTGGAAGGTCAAGCTCAGATTCACCCTTTTCTAGAGTGATGGGCGCATCAGGGTAAGAGGAGAGGCAGTTGAAGTGATGACCCATCATGCCTAGTACCAACTGTACAAGCCTGTGGGGGCAGTGCTCTAATTTTGTGTTGCTGCAGTTGCTCAGGTCTAGGTTCAGCAACATTTTGTGCTCAAAGAATGAGGTCAGCTGACTACCTGAATATACTGAATGACCAGGTTATTCCATCAATAGAATTTTTCTCAACTAGTGGCACAGGCATATTCCAAGATGACACATGGATTGGCCACCACTGAGTTCAGACCTTAACCTCATTGAGAATCTTCGGGATGTTCTGGAGAAGTGCAGTGGTCAGACTCTCCATCATCAATACAAGATATTGGTGAAAAATTAATGCCACACTGGATGGAAATCAATCTTGAGACATTGCAGAAGCTTATTGAAACAATGTCAAAGTGAATTTGTGCTGTAATTAAAGCTTAAGGTGGTCCAAGGAAATATTAGAGAGTGTGGCCTTTTTTGGTGGTGATTTTTATTTGTATTTATTTTTTGGCATTTCGACCATAGCTTTAATAGTTAATAATAGTTTTAATTTCCATCCTGTCTGTTATATTTCCTGTCCTGACCATCGATCCTTCACATTTCGATGAGTTAGCATCAAAATAAAAGAGCGAAACTTTGACTGCTGCATTGATTTTGTGTCTTGTTAAGTCTACTGTAAACGTGTGTTATGATAAATTAATAGTAAAACTAATTGTTAGAAAGTTAGCTTCCGGATGCTAACATGACTTTGAAAAGATGTTAAAAATGAAACGAACCTTCATTCCAGCTCCGGCTGTTCTCCACCACCGACAGAACAAACAGCGCTATAATCACAGGCTTCATCAGTCCTCACTGTCTGCTCTCGTCAAGAATAAACCGAACCAAACTTTGTGTTCAAGTAAAAAAGTGGAAACATCCCACCCTGGGAGTCTGTACTTCCGGGTTGCGTCATGCAATGTTGTTGTTGTCGTCCACCAATGAGGAGCGAACGCGACTTTCTCAAAGACAGCGTCATGTTTCTGGCTCCGCATGATGTAGACGGCTGCAATAACTCCAATTACAGGTCTCAGAATATTTGCTTCTTTTTATTAACCCTATAAAGCCAAACGTATCATATTCGATACATGAGTTCGAAGACCTCTAGTTCATAAAATTATAAATAGTTTCCTCAAAATGTGCAACAAATATTCTAAAAACATATTCTACCCCCTTTTTTAAAATGTCTGCTGTCACGAAATCATCCACGAATATTTTTTTCAGGAAAATCAGCTTGATTTTCAGGAAGTTGCAGCAAGAAAAACATCAAAATGATCATTTTTTTAAAGTGTTTCCTGCTTGAAATAAATGCACATTTACAAAAAAAAAAACTTTAATAAAATAGGTGAAATAGTACACAAATTGCCCAGTGTGTCAAATGTGCTACAAGAGATATATCATGTATGAAATGATTCAACTAAATATGTTTGTGGATTTGTTAAAAAGGTTAATAAACATGTCAGTTTCAAGAAATTGGAATTTTCCAACTAATTTTTGATAGGTCCGGTGTTACAGGATTAAGTTTTTTTTAATTATTATTATTATCATTATCAATAAAGCATTTATTGAAATTGAGATTGCTCTTTGACAACAGAGGACATTACCTTAGTGACATCTAATATAGTAACTGGATTATTCGAACTTTATTTTTTATTATGTCTGACCTTGTCATTGACCATGTTGTTTGACCTGTGCAAATTTTATTTTTTGTTAGTCTGAAAAGAACATACAGGTATGTGTGGGTTTTTTTTACTTTGTCCTATTACAATTTGGATTCAGAAGCTTATGCCTCCAAGGCAGGAGTGGGCAATTAATTTTCTATATGTGGCCATGTGAAAAACCTGAGTTGTGTCAGAGGACCACACCAACAACAATGTGAACTTAATTCAGCTTGGTATCAACTTTTTCCTTTTGTAAAATTCACCACTGAAAAAAGAATAAGGATAATCTGTAAATACGTGTAACTATGGTGTAGGTCAAATAGAAAACACTCCTTACCCTTCTGTGGGAGACAGAAAGGAAAAGGAAGAAAGGAGAGATGTTGTGTTTCTCATTTAATTTTCTTTATTCAAATGACTTAAAAATCATTGCTGCCATTTATGCATAAACTTATCCTATAACACCTTATAAAAGTTTTATGTATTTATTATATATAAATTCTCAAAACTTCACAGTCATTTCATTGGCAGAAGTAGAAAATATTTTATTCCGACATTATGGGCAACAGTGTAAATATGTATGTACAGATATATGCACACACAGTAGTACATAATAAGTTAATAAATAATATCCTCAAGAAAAGAAAATACATTTTTTATTCATTTAATCCTTTTCTCAATCTCTTAGGGTGTGTGTGTTCGTGTCAAACTCATATAGGTTTTTTTTTGTTTTGTTTTGTTTTTAACACAGCCTCCGTCTTTGAGTCCCAGATGGTTACACAGCCACAATGTTGTTCATCTCCCACCTCTGACTGGTTTTACTGGTGTCACAGTCTGATATTGACACTGTGCGGAGCAGGTCTGAGCGATCCAGACACTTTCCTGAGACAGACACCAACACAAGGATATGACTTAAGAGCAACAAATCACACCTTCATTACAGTAGAGCAACAACATGATTGTGACTGGGGTGAGCTGTTAGCATCTGCACAATGCTACACAGAGCTGCACTGTGTGCTCTCATCCTGACAGAGTAAAACTATTTACACATTCACATTTATGAAGAACTGAATCCAGAGGGGAAGTCCATAGCATTTCATTTTCAAGTCTCTTCATGATAAATGTTACACAAATACCACAGTCTATATCCAGCCTACCTCCTGGAGCAAGCTAACAAGATGCAGCTCTGTAAGAAAAATAGATGCACTGGAAAAAAACTAAATCTGGGGAGAAGCAAATTTAACTTTATTGAATCTGTGAAATCAACAAAAAACAATTCAAGTTAGTTTCTTCACACTAATATATCTAGTATTGAAGTAAAAACTATTTGTTCAAAATAAAAGACAATGTAATTTTTTTTTGGAACATGAATAATTTAGGTAATGTGAGGCAACTTTTTGAATTCATCCACACAACAAGAGCCGATCTTGTTATCTTTACTGTTTCATTTGGTATTTCTGGAACCGGAAACTAAACTTAATTCCTGACAATATCTTGTCACCATGAGTGAGGAGGGCATGCAATGGACATGAGAGCCTGCTGTACATGGATGAATCAAACCCCTCGTGTTTTATGTAAATGATATAATTAAGCAGTTGTTACTCAAAACTTCATTAGAAACATCAAAAGATTAAGTAGCAAGTTGGTTTGACTGGCAAGTCCATTTACCACATTGAAAAAATGGAGTGATTTAAACAAAGGCTGTTTTCAAATTTTCCTACTACATACTACTTTCTAATGCAGTATTTAGTAGACACTGCATACTGTATACTGTATTTGTATGACAGTTCTTTTTGGTCTGTTTTGTAGTTTGCTACACTGGTTTCCAGTTTGAGGAATGCAAGAGTAAAGCTGATGGATTTTTTTTTCTTGACTTTTTTATAATTCATTATTATTAAGTTATATTAGGACAACTTAAATATTGAATCAATAAATTCTCCAGAAAGAAACCTCTAAAGTTTGAAGGAAAATGTTGGAATTTAAGGTTTGAAAAGTCACAAAGTTACCGCACAGAACAGGATTAAAACACAGACGTCCTCTACAGTAATTACAAATTTATATATAGGTCCCAGTGCTTTAAACAGCATTAGTTTTATCAGGAGACCTCTGACCTTTTGTAATAACTGCAGAGGACGTCTGTGTTTAAATGTGGATGTATATCGCAGCAAAATTCATCATATTTGATTTTTAATATTGTTCCATGTTATTCATTGAAAATAATCTGGAGTGGATTGACTTTTTATTTTTAGAGACGATGGAAAAGCTTCTTCTGATAATGCAGGTGTGATTTCAAATATGTTAATAAGACAATGATAACATATACCACGTTAGTCCCCACTTCAAAGATGTTTTGGTGCTTACACTTGATTTGTTCCACTGCTTCACCCAAACTTTCTCCTGTTTCCGTCATTTTTAATTCAGACCTGCGGCCAGGTGCTTTGCATTGTGGGAAACAGTACACCAGGTAGACTGGTCTGATGCACACTGAGAAATCTTCCCTGATCAGTAGGTCACCCGGGTAGTTTTGGCATACTGCAACTTTCACATTTGTTCACACACTGCATTTTGGGCAAATCAGTACGTGCTGCTAGTATAGTATGCAACTTCGAAAACAGCCAAAGTTTAGTTTTGCTCAATCTACTTGACAAAATAAAGTTCACTTTACTTGGATTTTTTTCTTTTGAAAAACAAAAAGTGGTGTAGATAAGACGCAATCTTTCTTCAACATAAATGAACAAGTGCAAGTGCATAAATGCAAAGAGTTGCCTCAATTTTCTTAAGTAGAGCTACCAGAAAATTTTCATCAGTGTAAAAAGAGACTGTTGTTTTTTAGTGTCATGGCTGGTGCGAGCAGGTATGGACCTGCAGACAGTTCCAGGCTGATTTAACTCCTGATCATTATGATAACGGGAATGTCAGAGTTATATTGATAAACTTTATGTACAAATGTGTCATTTTGAGCTCATCAGGAGGTGCATTAACGTTAGTACCAGTACACTGTTATGTTTAGCAATCCTTCAGTGAACTAGACCCTCAGTTGTTCTGCACAGAAACCAGTTCTCTAGATAGCCCTGTGATAATCAGCACCTTATAATGATAAAGAGTCATTTAATGATTACCTGAGGGGATATTTACCTGTTTGCACATGAGTGAACCGATGCAGCTCCTAAACAGAGAGGGCAAAAACAGGTCTGTTACTTAGTATAGTTACTTTGTGTATGTGTGTGTGTGTGTGTGTGTGTGTGTGTGTGTGTGTGTGCCCGTGATACCTTAAAGTACTTCCACTCAGTGAAATTTTTCTGGTCACAGTTAGTGATGATGACTGCTCCTGAGTAGGAGTTTGGGGTCAGACATTGGCTGCCTTGCATCAGCTGGTTGGCTTCATTATACTTGAACAACTATACACACAAACACACACAGTGGGCAAACAAACACAGCCTACAGTCAGTATTAAAGTTTACATTGAATGACTCCTCCCCTCACTGACTCCAGCTGGAGAGGAAACGTGAAATGTCCGAGGTCAGAGTGCCTTTTGTGCAATTTTTCATAACATGATGCTCCAAGTGTTTTCAATGGGTGATGAATCGGGACTCCAGGTAGGTCAATGTCACATGTAGACTCTCCCACTACAGAGCCATGCTGTTGTAATACAGGCACAATATGATTTGTAATTGTCTTGTTGAACTGCTGTATGTTGTTCTAAACCTGTATTATGTTCAGCATTACTGGAGCCTTCACAGATTAGTAAGTCCCTCTTTGCTTTAGAGAGGAGGACACAGCATCCATGATTTCCATAAAAAATGTTGGATTTAGATTTATCAGACCACAAGACTATTTTCCACCTTCCCTCAGTCAACCTTCACAGGTTAAGAGTGGTCTCCAGTCTCCATTGTTTCTTTTTGCGGTGTGGAGTTTGAACTTGCATTTGTGGACACAGTGATGAACTGTACCGACAGATTTGTTGCTGACATCACTTTAACATTAAGATGTATTCAAAATATTTTTCAGCCTTAACACGTGTTTAAGTTGTTAAGGAAGTTGTTGTGTAATGGAATGAATATTTGACTTACCTTTTTTGTAAAATTCCTGTCATATCAGTTCTTTCATTTTATGTGTTTTAATATAAAATTCATTTAATCTTCACAGTGATACGTAGTTTTAGAGTCAATGATCCTGTCCATAAAAACTGGCTTATTGCTGTTCATTTCTGCATACAATGTAAAACATTTATGAGCATTCAGCACTTATATGTTCTCTCTGAAGACTGAGAATAAATATGCTCCTAATGATAATGTTAACTGACAGAAGCTTGACATTTATATGTATATATCCATTTATCTACATCTCTATCTATTATTGGCACTTGATGTGCTATAACTAAATTTTCTGTTTGTATCCTTTGTTGCAGATTAAAACAGTCTGAGCACTTCGTCCACCACGACCTGAGGACCATGTGGAGGATTTTCAAAGCATTAAAATCTGTTTGTACGTCAACATTAACACAGCACTGGGCTGACACAGACAGACGAAGGCTGTTTTCCAAACCGCCCACTACACTCGCAGTGCCCACTACTTTGGCTGAAATTCAGTATCTAGTAGTCAGCATGTGAAAACTTGCGAGATCTGTAATATACCACAAGTTCCCGGATGACCTTCTGATCCGGGAAAATTTCTCAGTCTGCAACGACCAGTCTACCTGGCGTACTGTTTCCCACAATGCACGGCACTAATGCCGTTTGTCAATTTGGGGGCGCTCAAGGTTGAGGTGAATTACTGACACCTACTGGAATAAATCAGCTCAACTACAACACAACAACAAAAATGTGAAATGGTCCAGGAGCATAGACCAGGAGATAAAAGTGAAGTGACAGGAAAGAAACAGCGTTAAATCTGCTCACTTCATCATGAAAGAGCTGTTTACTTTTACCAAATTCAGAAAAGCCCGTAAATCATTTATCACTTTTTATTTTCAACTAACAGCCTACGTGGGTAATGTGGACGCAGTTCTTCCACCAGCTGCAAAAATAAAAAGTGAGTTGGTTTCAGATTTTTTTTCAATACACAATAACTTTTGGTGCAAGATAAAAAAATCAAATTGGGCGATTTTGCTGCAATAAAATTTTAGACCTTTACAAATTCTCTAAAATTGGGACTCTAATCTCTTCCTGAATTTGTTATTTTTCTAAATGAATTAAAAATGTTCCTTGAACCGCTAAAAATATTGAAAATACAAAAAAAAAAAAAAACTCTCAAAAATTTTTACAACTACTATTTCCTTCCCATGCTTAATTTCATTTATTTATTTTCCTATGTATCTCATTGACATCTAATTTAACTTATCTACTTTTATTGCTCCTGTAACTTCACCACTGATTGATATGGTGAATTAATGACTGAAATGCCAAATGTAATCATGGTTTATTTATGATAAAGTTAAACATTAGAAAAAAACCCATCAGCTCCACTTCCTGAAACAGAAATCCAGAGTAGTATACGACTACACAGGTCCAACAAAACAGTCATACAACATACTACATGTGAAAGTAGCAGTGGCTACTACTTTCACATGTAGTATGTAGTAGGCGGTTTGGAAAACAGCCTAAGACTTTCCTGTCTGCTAGATTGGTCTAAACCAGGCTATCAGCTCCTTGTGGGTCAATACCTGATTGCCCCCCATCCTGTGGCAGGGCCCGATCTCTATACTTCCCCCGCCAGTGTGTCCCATACTGTCGATACAGTATTTGGTCTCAAAGCCTCGGATCTATAGAGAGACAGGAAATCACACAGGATCATGAATACAGGATCACAGAGGCAGCACATGATGAAACATGCTCACTACAACCTGGTTGATCCTCTTGTTGAATTTACACCTTAGCTAACATGGTCTGTGCTGTAGTTCTTCCTCACTCTGCACTTCTCTGCTTCTATGTTGCTGCATGTTCTTACCTCCCCCCACTCCACAGTTTTAGGGGGTAGAGGATAGTGCAGAGGGACGTCATAGGCGATTTCCTCCATGAACCACTTGAAGCTCTTACAACGATGCTCCTCTCTGATGAAGACACAGGAACACACAGAAGAGGTCAGTTCAGACAGTTATTATTTGTGATTGAATTTTAATATAAACCTTTTTTCTTAAGTCAAAAAAGTATTCAGTCATGTGAGAAGAGGCAGCAAAGAAGTGCTGGTCCATTATGGCCCATTACGTTCTGGGGGAAAGTGAGGGGGAGACAGTACAAGAGGCTACCTGTTATTCTGTAGACTTAAGTTCAGTATCTGGTTTACAGCTGAGTTGTTGCTCCCTCTAATGTGTGAACAATTTGTGTAGTGCCCAACCAGACGTTCTGAGCTCAAGCAAATGGACGCATTCTTTTCTTTCCCATGTTTGGCCCCGAGGCTTCACTACGACGGCAAGAGATTTTAACATTTAAAAGCGAAGTTTGACTGTCTAAGATGAGCATTGTAGATATCAACAATGTATTTCTGACTAGTTGTAACTACAGTTTGGATAGTCGGAATTTTAATTCAAGATATCTGTAATTCAATTTCACCTCATGAAAAAGAACATTTCAGACATTTCTGCCAATCCACATTTGTCATTTCAGATATCTATAACGTCATTTTAGATAACCAAAATACATCACTTTTTTTCCAATCATGTGTACGGGTTTTTCATTCAAGATATCTACTATGTCATTCATGATATCCAAAATGTGAATTTCGGATACCTGCAAATGAATTGTAGATATCTGTTATTCCAATTCAGGACATCGCTTAAAACATTATGACTAGTCAAATTCTATTTAAAAATAATTTCAATTCATTTCGCCATGTCAAAATTTATTTTTGGATATCCAAAAAAGGAACTGTGGATATCCTAAATTGAGGATATGTTATTTTATTTCTGCTTAGTCAAAATGTAATTAGATTTATTTTGAATTGGAATTACAGATGTCCACAATTCATTTACAGACATTTGTAATTCACATTTTGGATATCCAAAATGACGTAGTCAGCATCTTGAATGAAACCCCATAAACATGAATGGCAAAAAGACACGTTTTTTTAATATCCAAAATGACGTGGATATCTGAAATGACAGTTGTGAATAAGTAAGATGTATTTGCACATTTCGTTTCATGTAATTTTAAGGTTTATTTGTACAGGTTAAAAATTACAAATATTCTGCATATCCAGTCTGGCTTTTGAATGTAAAAATCACTTGCCATACACCACAGCATGCTGAAACTTCTCCCCATCAATCACTTCTACCTCACAAAAAGGAAATAATTGTTACCTGAAACGTTTCAGCTCACTGATGTCTCCGTATGCCAGCGTGAGAGTCTCAGGACGACTGGCGTAAAAATAGTCTTTGTAGTTGTCCCACCAAACCTCCACCACACGCACATAGTTCTGTTTGAACACACACACACACATATAATATCATATATCTATATCAAGAGAAGGTGTCATTGAACCTCTGATTATATTAATAATGGAGGAACAGGCTTTGACAAGACAATATGCTTTAGATTTAGCATTATATGTAGCCTCATATTAAAGCACAACCTGGAAAACACAAGTGTTTTGTGCAGTGATTAACCTTTTTGGAATTCAGTGTTTTATGAAAAGTCAAACTATTGCATTATTTTACACATTTGTTCTGTTTTAAAAGCAGGCATTCTCACTTTTGTTTAATTCTGATTTCAGTTACTTTGATTCTGCAGTAAAGACACCTTGCTTTGCTTTTTGCAATATCTGTAAACTGCAGCCAGATGCAGATTGTGGGTGTCACTCACTCACTGAGCGCGGACAAGTTTGCCTGACAGTGTCCCCCTCCCTGCTTTCACATAGTGACATGATCTTTTATCCTCACATGTGATTAACAGCATGTGATTGGCTGTTAAAGTTGGGAGCCAGCTCTTATACTTTGAGAGTCCCATCACTAACTACTACTGTGCATCACAATATGTATGTTCTAACCAAGACCTTAAACATCCTTCTGCAGGTGTGTGAGCTTCTCTACCTTCAGAGTGGGGGAGGATCCAACATGTGCAGGAGGGGGGTTACCCCTCCACCCCTCCATCCTGTAGATGTGACCAACCCGAGAGCAGGGCACAAAGAGCAGCTGACCACCACACTGCCAGATCTACAAACACACACAGATTAAATAGTGACATGAGAATGAAGCTCTGAATGGTTTACATACTGCCGGACTCTGTCTTTACCTTGTAGGAAATCTCAAAGTTCTCTCCTCCCCAGATCTGCAGTCCTGGATCATACAGACCCAGCTCAAAGAAGAACTCTCTCTCTATAGCAAACAGACCCCCCGCCATGGCTGGAGACCTGCCGAGCAATGAAGTCAGATGATATTTCAATGCTTTTGCCAATTTAATTTCATTAGATATCCACACAGCAACTTAATGCATTGAATTAAGAAATCCCTTCATGTTATGAAAAATTAAAATCATCTCTTAGAGCTTGTTCTCACCTTCCCATTCCTCCCAGCACAGAGGAGAAAACCAGACAGTGCTTTAACTGAATTATTGAGTATTAAAGTCCAGAATAACACTGAATGATGTAAACACTAATGGAGCACAGAGACAGTAATTCTACCAGTGCCCACTGATCATTAGCAGTGATCAATGAGCAAGTCTGACCTGGGTTTGACTGAAGAGCAGCACTCAGTGTGTCCACAGAACAGTAGTGTGCAGACCTTTTATGGGGCATTGGAAAAAAGGAACAAAAAAGGCACATACAGCGCACGATTTGAGCTCCAAAGAGAGCGCTTGACCTCACTGTTTTGGCAGCTGAGAAGGCACTCCAGCATGTATTCTAGCTCCAGAGGCAGCCACATTTAACCAGCTGAAGGGGCAAATAAGTGTGGTTTGCCAACCAGGAGGGCACCTTAGTGTGTGTTTTGGCTCCCAAAGAGGCACTTAAGCACAAGTTGGGCACAGGGAGGGTGTTAAAGTGAGTGTTGGCTCCTGAAAGGGCAGTTCAGTTTAATTTGGCTCCCAAGAGGGCACTGAGGCCTTGTACACATGCAGTCGGGTATTTTAAAAAATGAATACCCCCCCTCATTAGTTTTACAAAATACTTTAATTCATTTACAAAAAAAAAGAATCGTCCACACATAACCAAGTAAGTCTGTCAAAAAGTGCTCTAAGCAGCCAGACCCACAGGGGGCAGCATTTCTCAGACGTGGAACCCGTGCTGGCCAATCAGAATAAATCCCTGTCTACTCTTCCAGACTTAAACATGGTGCGGGATCTTATGTTTGGATCAATAAAGAGTTTTACTCTTCAACAGAAGTGAAAAAATGCACTTGAAGAAATAAGCAGCAAGAAGTGTTTGCATCAGTTGTAAAACAAACACACCCGCTAAAATAATGCTAATATTATGATGACGTGTGACGTCAACAGCTTGTTTTTGCAGCAAGCTGTGACATTTGAGATTCTAAAACTCTGGTTACCGACATAAATACGACACCACGAAACCTGAGTTTTCCAAAATCTTCACACTGGCTGGAGTTTACAGAAAAGATCATTTTTTGTGACTTAAAACTAGAGCCCGACGGATTAATTGGTGGGGCCCATTTATCGGGCTGATTAAAGCGTTTCACCGATTAATCGACATCGGCCATCATGTAGCTGATGTAAAAACTTTTTTTTCTGTGTGGAGATTGTGTCGTTCCTGCTCCTGTGTGTCTGTGTCAGGCTGCATGCTGCTCTCTGCCAATGATAAATGCTCCTGTTAATTCATACATCCACTATTACCTAATATAAGACTACAATATCGCGCTCTAACATCGTTTAAGATGCTTTTTTGGCAAATTAAACAGATAAATGCTCCTGTCAATACACATGCCCGCCCTTTTCTAGTTAAAGACTATAAAATGGCATTTTAACGTTGCTGTGTCATACCCAAAATCACATTTTGGGTATTTTAACAATTTGTGTTAGTGTACAGTATGTATCCTGTGTATATAGGATGTTCTTATTTCATGTGTCAGCAGATATATCAGATATCGGCTTTCTTTTGCCCTCAATATCGGTATTGGCATTGGCCCAAAAAATCCCATATCGGTCGCGCTCTACTGAAAACTGCAGTTTCGTGTGGATGACTGGCCAAAATTAATGAAAATATATGCGGTTTCACAGAAACCTGGCTGTGTGTGGACACGGCCTTAAGCACACGTTTTGAAACCCTGTGTTTTGTCTCTTGAGGAGGCGCTCAATTTTGTCTCCCAGGAGGAAAGGTTATCATGTTTTAACCAGCCAACGGGGTAGATTAGAGTGGTTTTACCAACCAGGGGGGCACTTAAAGATTTGTTTTGTATCCCAAGGAGGGTACTTAAGGGCATGTTTTGAGTCCCAAGAGGTCCTCTTTGGTATGTTCTGTCTCCAAAGAGGACCTTTAATTGGGCTTGGGGGGGGGGGGGGGGTTTATAATAAGTCAAGTGTAATCCAGGTCGGCAAAAAATCTACACATTATGCTTACATTTACAGATTAAATGCTGGTCAAAGTGGGACAGAAATTGGACCGATGCAAGCGCTCTGCGGGACTGTAAAGAATGTGTGTGGGTCCTGACCATAGACTGTATGAAACATGGACGTAGTCTCCGTAACGGCTAAACGGCGGGCGCGGCCATATTGGAAATGGGACGAGTGAGGAGTGCCCAAACTCACAGCTATTGGGCGCCCATCAGCCACGTGATCTGAGCTGTGGCTCTGATTGGGTAAGCTCTCGATCCTAATATCTTCCAAACGGCAGAGTTCGAAAAAAATTCACCCCCCTCACAGTGTGTGCCGTAAGCGAATTTAGCGATCCAGACGGGAGACGGAGTTTGTACCAGGCTTTAAATACACTAATTTCAGCTCTGAAAATGGCCTTTTTCCTGTCTGCTTGTACAGGACTTCTGGTGCTTCTGGAGCCAGCCTCAAGTGGTCACTTGGGGAACAGCAGCTTTTTAGCACGTGTCTCATTTTTTCAGACCGGAGGTTGCTGCTTGGTCCTGACACTCAACTGTGATGATGAATGGTGATGATAACAGGTGACATGGCAGTGCCAAAGGACAGGAAGGGCCATTCAACTCCCTGTTTCTTATTCCATCAGTGCGACAACTTAACATAAAACCTTTTTGCTAGTCCTTGTGACTTGAGTACAAGTATTAATGTTAGTATGTGCTCCTTTTCATTATTCATAAATGTTGTGAATGTGTTATTTTTGTCCTCATAATTCATGGGGCATTTGTTTTGTGTACCTGTATGGCTCAGTGTGAGTTTTTCGGAGTCGTTTTTCCTCGTCTGTTAGAGGAATCCTCTTCCATGTCATGCCCCAGTCCCAGGCTCCCCTAGCAAAGCCGTCCCTGTCTCCTCCTCCCTGGGGCTCAATGTGGTAATCGCCGCCATCAATGATGTCCACCAAAGGCACCGTACACACCGTTCTGACAGAGGAGGGGTGGGGGGTCATGCATTCAGGATACATGGGGGAGGGGGTTGGATGGGGCAGAAATTCTTGTTTAGATTTCATCAGCCTAAAATACTGCATATTTTCCAGCAGCATAAACAATCAACAGAAGTAACAGCTTAAACACAGGAAACACAAGACAGCAGTGTTAAAGAAACAGAACAACTTATGGCAAGTGTGTGAATATTGAGAAATCCTTTTTGAGACATTCTTGATCATGCATACAATTAAAGAATCTAGGATGCCATGTGTGTTACCTGTCTTTTGATATTGGAGCAATCAGAGGAGCATACCAGTTAGGTCCAACCTCACAGTGAGCATCCAGGTAGACCAGCACCTGAAGAACAAACACACACTGTCAAGGAGGGGAAAGGTAAACACAAATGCAGACCAAAAACAGGGTTCTGAGAGTTACCACAGGGGGTAACCACTCAGAGCATGAGTGATCACTGGGAAGAGGGAAAAGGCAAAGAAATCTGAGCTGGGCCAAACAGGCTCCTTAAGCAAAAACAAAACTCAGAGAAATAGGAACCAAACTACTTCTGCCTAACAGCTGAACTGAAAGCAAACTAGAAAAGCTCCTGAGAAGGAGAACACAAGGGTAGGCCAGGAATATCAAACTCAAAGAGATGGGTTCCAAAAACCCAGGGGTCTCAACTACAGGTGAGAACTGGGTGGTTAAAGCAAGTGCTGAGGAGAAGCTAAAACACAGAGAAGCTCAGGAGTTTACAGACAACTGCTCACTGTTTCTGATAGTGAAACGACAAGCCAGTGACAAGGACTAGAGTCACAGCAGCTTTAAAACCTCCTCACAGCTGCTCTGAATGAGGAGCAATCAGACACACACACACACACACACACACACACACACACACACACACACCTGACTGCTCGGGGGAGGATCATCTCCCCAACACAGGGAGGCTAAACTGCATACCCCTCATACACACACAAATACCTGATATATGTGTGTGCTTCTGTGTATGATGGTTTCTATCTCTAACAGTCCAAAACATGTGAATTCACAGGTTCAGGAGGAAAAATCAGATTTACAAACAAATAAAAGGAAAGCAGCCCCAGCCTCTCTGATAAACAAACAGTACCAGCATCTCAGAGTCTCTCCTGTTTCACCGCTCTGATTTAAAGTCAGACCACTGACAGTTTAAAAATAGAGCCACAGACCTGTTACTGACACTGTGGTACCAGGACGACATGTTACTGTTGGAGCAGCATTAGCTCTGTGTATGTGTGTGTGTGTGTGTGTGTGTGTGTGTGTCAGCATCAGTGACATCATGGGGTACCTGTCCTTTAGTGGCCTTCTTGGCTCCAATGCTCCTGGCCTGGATCAGTCCTTCTCTTTTCTCATTCCTGAACAGTTTCACCAGACCGTTCCACTGTTTGATGTAGTCCTCCAGACGCTCCTTCAGGTGGACTGTACACACACACACACACACACACACACACACACACACACACACACACACGTCCACAAACAAAGAAATACAGAAGGTAAAAGTCATCAGTGGTTGAGGTTTCTGATGCTGTTGCAGTGTGATGTTTATCCTGAATCACTCCCTCATGTCCTGGCATGACTGTGCCACCAGGCAGAGCAGAGACAATTCAGCCACTACAGCACATCAGAAGAGATCAAGAAATATCCATATGCAGTCTTAGGCAAAATAATTCACCTAATTTATCACACTGTAACCCATGTAGGCACATTAGTGATATCTTCAGTGCTTTGTTGGTGACCTCTGACCTTTGTTGCTGAAGTCGTCGATCATGACGATCTCAGCCAGGTATCTCCTGGGGGTTCTCTTGATCACACTGTGGACGGTCCTCATCAGTGTGGACCAGCCTTCATTATGGAACACAATCACCACACTGGAGGTCATCAGTCTGTCGTCATAGTGCCAGTACTTACACCTGCACAGATGAGACACAGTCATACAGGTGAATGGTGCTGTCTGTTTCATACACATACAAGTGATGTTAAGGTAGTAATTAATGTCATGGCTCCACCCTTGTATACACATCTCCTCCTCAGTGGTATGAATGATATACTGTCCTGAGGGGTCTTGTTGGGTTAACTTAAGGTGGATTTGTTGGTTAGACTAATGTGTGTTGGCTTCAATAGTTGTGGTGGACACAGCGGTCAGGTTACCATGAGGTAAACTAATGTGTAGAGCAGAGCAGAGGTCACAAAGTGCCATGTGATAGATAAAAAAAGTGCAAAAGAGTGTGTGTCAGACACACCCTCATTCTCTGCCTGTTGGCTCCAGGATACAAGGACCACACACACAAAGGAGCGTTCTATGTGCTGTTTGCAGATGGATTACTATGTATTATTTGTATTTTATTTACTTATGGATTACTTCACAGTGTCAATAGAGAAATACAGCAAGTCTTGTCTTCTTAATGTGGTCAGACATTTAAATGAGACATTATAATAACCAATAAACTTTAAGTCCTGTCAATGTTGAAATTGCTCATGTAATTTTGTAAATTTCCCCTTGTGGAGACAAATTGTGCACTTAAGTGCCTTTTTAGGAGCAAAAGCTTGCTAAAGCGCCTTGTTGGTGCCAAACTTGTGCAAACAGTTCTACAATTTCCTCATGCCCGCAACTGACAGGTAGAGCAGGTAGAAAGAGGGAGTGTGGACCTGAATGAGGGATTCAAGGCAGGTCAGAGCCGTTCTTGTCCCTGTTTTGATCCAGCCAGAGGAAGAACTTTGAATTTGATTTGCACTGCCACTCGAAGCCAGTGAAGCCGCATTAATAGCAGGGTGACGTGCTGTTTTGGGCTGGTTAAAGACCAGACCAGCAACTGCATTCTGGATCATTTACAGAGCTTTAAATAAACACACAGGGAGGTCTGTCAGAAGAGAATTGCAATAGTCAACGTGTGAAACCACAAGAGCCTGTACCAGAAGCTGAGAGGCCTGTTGTGTCAGGTAGAGTCTGATCCTCCTGATGTTAGAGAGGGCAAAACCACAAAACCAAGCCATTGAGGCCACATGAACCTTAAAGGTGAGATGGTCATCAATCATGACACCTAGATTTCTGGCAGAGTTTGTGGGCACAAGTTGATTTGATACAAGCAAGACAGCAACCTGTGGTAGAACAGAGAGAAACGCTGAAAATACAAGAAGTTCAGTTTTTGACAGATTTAGTTGAAGGTGGCATTCTTTCATCCTTGCGGAGATACCAGTCAGACACACTGATCTCTGAGCTGAGACAGTCATGTCTTCAGCCACACTTAGCTGCTCCTTTGGCTGATTAAAACATGATAAACTGCCCTCCTGTGAGTCCAAACACATTTTTAAGTGCCCTCCTCTTTGGGAGCCTAAAAATGTGCTTTAAGTGCCTTTTTATTTCCTTGGCCCCTGCCCTTATGTGTATTTTTTACTATGTGTATTTTTTACTCAGGTCTTTTAAAGTTCTTGTTCTGTATGTGTGTACAAGTGTGATGGTGAATGTGTGTCTTTGATGCAACTGAGGCCTGTCAAAAGATGAATTTCTGTCACCTTCTTTGTGTCAGACAATAAACTTCTATTCTATTCTATTCTATTCTATTCTATTCTTAAAAATGTTGTACATGCCACTGGTTTGAGATGAGATAAGACTCTGTATGTTGTTTCCAGGTGTTAGAAATGAAACATTAGCAGGTCTGTTTATGTTTTTGGAGAGGTTCTTCAGAGAATATTTGATATGATTTAGTATACATTTAAACTGACTGGTTTGAACTTCTCAATGGCACAGCCTCTTTAACAGATACCAATCACATCCTTGGCTTGGGACACATCTTCAATCTGACTGTCTTTGACATTATGTTCTTTGTTCTCAGACATTTCACAGGCCAAATAAGAAATGTTCAGTCACAGGGAGGCACTGAGAAGCTAAGGGCTGATGATAACAAAAAGAGAAGTCCTCATGTCTCTTCACAGTGACATGGTCATACTGGATCAGAGAAAGAACTACTAAAACCCCGTTATAGCAACACGAATCAGCTGTTTACGATGATTTCAATGGCCATTTTTAGTCTTTATTTACAGGAACCAATGGGGGCTCAAGAGTTTTTACTGCACATACTGGTGTTAGTCTAGTTGGGTAAGAGTCCAGGGAACTTTTCCATTCTCAGTTAAAGTCAAAATCTGATACATGTAAATACAGAGTGTTAAGAGTCTGACTCACTCTTCATGGCGAATGTCACTGACGCTCCTGTCCAGTGAGATCATGTCACTTGCCACCATATTGAAGCCAAACTCTTTGACGGCGGCCTGCACAGCGTCGTTGTATTCTGCACCCAAGACAAAATGCTTGGCCCCCTCTCCAGGACCATCAGGGACCCCCGGAGGCTCTGGTTCTGTAAGCTCGAAGTTTCCCAGGATGCCATTCTTCAGAACAGGATCGGTGTAGACGTGAGTGTGGGGTTTGAACGTCACATACTGCTGCTGGATCACTTCTTTCTGGTTGAGCTGCTGCTCTGGTTTCTGAGGGTCACTGGGCTCTAATGGAGAGAAAAACAGGACTCAAACCATCACACATGGAAAACTGGTCTGAATCAAGTAGATTTAGGTTCATTAGAAACAATCTAACTCTTGAGTCAGAAAAAAGTGTATTTTGATACCATGATCATGTCACAAATGTCCTATTGCATAACAAGTTGCGCATCTGCCTGTAAGACAGGCATGTCAAACATACGGCCCGCGGGCCGGACCCGGCCCGTTGGATGATTTAATCCGGCCCGTCATAAATTTCTGAGTATGTCAAAAAAAGAAGCGAGTCACTACCTCATTTCTATCAAAAGTTATGATTCTTTAAAATAAATACAACTCAAATGCTCCCTCCGGCCGCTAGAGGGCAGTAAATGTGTAAAAGAGCTCCTTCATGGTTGATATTACGCAACACTTGAATACACTTAACACTACATTGCAGGGCCGTAACAGAGTTGTCACTCAATATTACGACAGCATAAGTGCGTTCAAGATGAAACTGTCACTGTGGGAGACGCAGCTATCCAGCGGTGACACCACGCACTTCTCATGTCTCACAGCTGTGTGTCCGAAGGCACCGGATCGTCCCGATTTGGGTAAATATAAAGACAACATAACAGATTTGTTGCGAGAGTTTGAGCGGAAGTTTCAGGTTTTCAGTGAACTTGAGAACAAGTTCGGCTTTTTTCGCTCGCCATTTACAGTGAAGCCTTCTGATGTGCCAGCTGACATTCAGCTCGAGCTTATTGACTTGCAGTGCGATTCCGCTATGAAGGATAAATTTGGGTCCGTGGGATTGGATACGTTTTATCAGTATCTTGTGCCAGGTTACCCCAAATTAACAGCCATGGCTGCAAAGGTTCTCTCCATGTTTGGGACTACTTATCTTTGTGAACAGGTGTTCTCCGTGATGAACAATAATAAAACAAAGCAGCGCTCAAGGTTAACAAATGAACACTTGAATGACATTGTTAAATGTGCTGCTACTCAGGATTTGACACCTGATATCGACGCACTTGTAAAGGCAAAAAGATGCCAAGTTTCAGGAGCCAGCAGCAGCAAGTAGACTGCAGGAGTGCAGTGAGAGAGAGAAAAAAGTGTGATGACACGACATTTGTTTGCACTCATGAATACAGATCATTAAAAATAAGATTAATCTGGTTTCATATTAAAGACAATTAATATTGTGCAGTATATTCTCAGCTTCAGTAGGCCCAGCCTAGTAGTTTGAGCTGATGTAGTCTAATCTTATTGCCCATGCACTGCTTAAACTTTTATTTTGTATTTTTATTCATTATTATTTCAAAGCAGTATGACAATTAAGGCAAAACATTTTTTTCATAGCTCCCACACTTGAGTTTGTTTAGTGTGGTGAGTTGGTTCAGGTGTAAAACTGCATTCACTCAACTGTTAAAATAAACCAGTTGTTAACACATTCAATGCCAAACATGAAAATCATTTTTTTTCTTCATTGTTTGTGAATAAATGTGTTGTGCTTAGAAAAGATCCCTTGTCATCCGTGATTATAATATGTAGGGTAGGCTACAAATGTAGGCTGAATGATAAAGCATAGTACTGAAAAACAAAGCTAAATAGTTGGAGTTGACATTCTTTTACTGATCCGGCCCACCTGAGAACAGAAAGTCTGGATCCGGCCCCAGAGCCAAACTGAGTTTGACATGCCTGCTGTAAGACAACACTAAAGCTGATAGAAACAGTTTATAGAACTCTGAAAGTATTGGATAAAACAAAAACGTACCATCACTTTCAGATATTAAAAAAAAACATAAGCGCTTCAGCTGGGTCAACATTGTTAAATGCACCGAGGTCGTCTTGATTGACAAAATCTTCCATGGCAAAGTACCTCCTCCATAAAGAGAATTTGTGAAAAAAACTCAAACGGATCAACAAGAGCTGGTTCCAGAGGTGACTGAGTAGTTTCTTTTAGGAAGAGTGACTTTAGTCAAGCCACTTTTTCTGTTTGTGCTTCTCACACCTGGAATTCAATACCAAACACAATACGTGAACTCCTGATTCTGACCTATTTCTTCAAACATCTAGCTTGGCTAATAGAAGAACAATGCTGTTGCCACAACTGTGCCTAAAATGTTAGCAAATTGTTGGGGTACCATCTACAATTTTACTGAGCTCATACACAAATGTAACTGCTCTATTATTATGACTATTGCTCCCTCTACCCTTATTAATATTTTTGTGATTTACTATATCTTCATTTACTTTTTAGCAATTCGGGCTATGTGTAAGGCAAGATGCACTTTATATTCTTGAAAATGGGTACTTCCAGTATCATAAAACTACCATTGCTGGCATTTAATTAACGTAATATTTATTCAGCATTGTGCATTTAAAATAGCACTTTATGTTTACTGTGCAATCAGGCAATCTGCAATATAGTACTGTAATACACCTCATGGTGCAACCTGGACACATCATCAGTGATTCCCCCAGGCTCATGGGGTGTTTCGGGTCTTAATCAGACACCCTCACCCGAGCGACCCAGCCGGGGGTGATCAGTCCCCCGACTTGTGTCCAGGTAGCGCACTACGCCACGCCTCCCCCCTCCTCAACCAGAGCCAACGTGAAGCCTTTTCCGACGCTTCCAAGATGTTTTTAATGGCTCTTCGCCTGTGCAGTCCACATATCCCAAGGAGCCCCAGGACCCGATGTAAAGACTTGCCTGCAAAACCCCTGCAGCCCACCTCAATAGGCTCACAGCGGGTCTTCCACCCATTCCTTCGGCACTCTGCCACAAGATCGGCATACTTTGCTCTCTTCCTCTCCTGAGCTTCCTCCATTCGGTCCTCCCAGGGGACAGTTAGCTCAAGGAGCACCACTTGCTTGCTGGCTCCAGACATCAAGACCATGTCTGGCCGGAGAGTCGTAGCTGTGATGATGTCTGGGAATCTCAGCTGCTTTCCTAGGTCAACCAGGAGCTGCCAGTCCCTTGCTGTTGTGAGCAGGCCCCCCTGGGTCTTCTTGGAGGGTTGAGGTTTCTCCCCTGCTCGGACAAAGGAAATTGTGCTCTTGGTTGGGTGTTGCCGCCTACTGGTGTTGATGCCAGTGCAGATAGTGTCTGCTATTGCCCGCAGGACCTGGTCGTGGCGCCAGGGATACCTGCCATCTCCCAAGGCCTTTGGACAACAGCTGAGGATGTGTTCTAGTGATCCTCTTCTCTGACAGAGCTGGCACAGAGGTGACTCGATCAGTCCCCAGGTGAACAGGTTAGCACGGCTTGGGAGGACATCATAGACTGATTGGACCAAGAACTTGAACTGGTGTGGCTCCGCCTTCCAGAGTTCGGTCCAGGTGATCTTGCGGTCAGCTATGTGCTCCCACTTGGTCCAGGCCCCCTGCTTACTCATGCCCACCACTCTGCACAGGCGAGCCTCCTCCACCTCAGCGCGAACCTCCTCCTGGATGAGCTTTCGCCTCTGCTGTAGCATGGCTCCGGGTTGCTGCCCAGCCCAGCCCGACCTGTAGCTACGGTCCCCACCAGGGCTCTGTGTTGCAGCCTCGCCTCTGCCCGCTCTACTGCATCCTGGGCACGCCACTTCCTTCCAGTTCTGACCTCCACACCTGCTGAAGACACTTTTCCGTCAGCAGAATCTCTGTAGAGCAGGACTTCTCTGGCCCTGGAAACCTTGAACTCCTCTGCCAAACTGCTGAAGGGAAGTTGCAGCTTGGTGTTGTGCCCAAACAGGGCAATGCTGCTCAGGCCCCGTTGCAGGCTCAGCCACCTGCGCAGGGACGAGCTGATCTTCCTCTCAAAACCCCCCACGATAGTCATGGGGAATTCATACGTCAGCAGCGGCCAGAGGAGACAAGGCAGGATGCCATGTTGATAGATCCAGGCCTTGAACTTCCCAGGAAGTCCCGACTTGTCCACAGCTGATAGCCAGGTGTTGAGGTTATCGCTGGTAGCTTGACGAGCAGTGGCATCCTTCAGATCGCTGGTGAATAGCTTGCCCAGGCTCTTCACTGGCTTTTCTGACACAGATGGAATTGTGGTGTCTCCCAAACTGAAGCGGAAGCGGTCGGATACCTTTCCTTTCCTCAAGACTAAGGACCGGGACTTAGCGGGCTTGAACTTCATTCTTGCCCAACTGATGAGTCGATCAAGGCCTTGCAGGAGCCTTCTGCAGCCGGGCACTGATGTTGTGGTTACCGTGAGATCATCCATGAATGCTCTAATCGGGGGTTGTCAGGTGCCAGATCGGGACAAAGGACCTCTGCACTCCACTTCCGCAGACTTTACAAGCATATTCATGGCCAGGGCAAACAGGGACACAGAGATTGTGCAGCCTGTGATGATGCCTTTCTCCAGACGATGCCAATCTGATGTTGAAGTCCCAGAGGACACCCTCAGACTAAAGTTGTTATAGTAGTCGAGGATGAGATTGCGAACCTTCTCTGGGACGTGCTATCTGCTCAAGGACAACTCCACCAACTTGTGTGGAATCGATCCATAAGCATTGGCGAGGTCCAGCCACAGTACTGCCAAATCGCCTCTGCTCTCTCGCGCCTCGCGGATCAGCTGTGGTACCACGCCTGTGTGTTCAATACACCCTGGAACTCCTGGGACTCCTCCCTTCTGCACCGAGGTGTCAATATAGGTGTTCTTCAGGAGAAATCCCATGAGGCGATTGGAAATGATCTTGAAGAAGGTCTTGCACTCAACACTAAGGAGGGAAATTGACCTGAACTGTTCGATGTTGCTTGCGTTCTCCTCCTTGGGAATCCATACTCCCTCTGTGTACTTCCACTGCTGAGGCACCTTCCCTTTTTTCCAGATCACTCTGAAGATCTTCCAAAAACGCTCCAACAGGCGGGGACACTGTTTGAAGACCTTGTAAGGAACTCCACTTGGGCCTGGTGCTGATGCTGTCCGGGCAGATTTGATGACCTCCTTAACTTCCTTCAGGGTGGGTTCACTGATGTTAAACAGGGTACAGGGTTCTGGTGGGCATATAAGGGCTTCACAGTGGCCAAGATCTTGCTCTCTCATGCCGTCGCTGTAGGTGTATATAATTACACTTTAACAGTTTAAGACTTCAGCATGCTGCACTTTAATTAGCCCTTTGATTTCTAATTTTAGCATTTAACACTATTGTGAAACACATTTGGTCCCCTGACCCTTGGGCTGTATGTTGCGTGAGCCACTTTACTTTTCACTGACTCACTTTTCTTTTTCTTCTTTGTAATTGCTCCTCCTGCCTGCTGACCATGAAGGTTAACTGTTCTGCCTGTCGTTACTGTTGTTTCACAGATTTTATTATTTTATGTTGTTGACATCAATCTGCCAAAAGGACCAAAGATGGAAATTAACCATTGGTTATGACCTTACATATTTTGTGTATATGTTCATTAATATGTATTGTCCCTGTTCTAAATAAATAAAATCAAATTCAAACTCAAGTGCTGAGAGTGTTTAAAGTCAGCATCTGTTTCCATAATGTAAAGGACGGTGTCTCACCACGTTTGAGTCTGATGGCGTTCAGGTCGACCTCCACTCCCTCCACATGAGGCCAAGGCACAACAGGCTGTAAGTGGTCAACAGGTCCTGCTCTGGGTAAGCCAGCCCCCTCCTGGGAGACAGAGGGATGGATAGTGGGGAGGGAAGAATCAGCAGGTCTTTCAATTTCAATGGCAGATCTACCATTTGTCATCAAATGTTTGTGAACCAGGAGTTTCTGGACTCTGGAAGTGAAATGTTGGTCCATCTCACCTGATAACAAATTTTAGCAGCTCAACTGTTCCGGGCTGCCTTTGTCCTATTTTTCATTACTTGATTCTCCAAAGAAGTTTCTGGATTATGTTAATGTCTGGTGTCCTCTTTGTATGGAACAGTTTAAACTTAAAATTGTGGATGCATTGATGAACTCTGCTCATAGACAATGGTTTTGGAGGGGATTCTAAACCCATGCAGTGATTTCCCTCACAAAGTCATGTTGCTCATACAGCAAAGATTGATAAAGAGGATGGATTTTAGAGGAGCTGATGTGCTGCGGTTCCAGATGTGTTACAAATACAGATAATATGATGCAGTCCAGGGGACAAATCACAGGTCCTGTATGCCTTTATGACTTGTTGTTACATCAGATGAGGTGCAGGTCAGGCTACCTACTTTGGAAAAGGGGTATGCAGGCCTTTAACATGAGCAGTGCAGATATTCCAAGGCTGGACTATGAATCAGACTTGAATGTCAGCTAATCCTGAACAAGATCAGAGATGTTAAGGGACTTTCCCGATGTCCCCAGACATCATTCTGTGACTCAATCAACACATCAGCGATCTAAACTTGGATTGATTGATCAATCTACCATAACAGAGTGGACACATTAAGCTTGACAACATCCACGACACACATAATGTGATGAAAACTGCCAACATAAGTGCAAATAAATGGACCTGTACTTGTCTAACTAACACAATCACACTCATCCACACAGCACTGCCCAACAGTGGGGGCAATTTGGGGTTCAGTGTCTTGCTCAAGAATACTTTGGCATGTGACTGCAGGAGCTGGGATAGAACCAACATCCTTCTGATCAAGAGCCGATGACTTTACCAATGATCAACAGCTAACTCCAACGAGCCACTGTTTTAGCCTAAGATGAAAAAGACAAATTGCTGGTAGTGATGTCTCTGAAAACACCAGAAAGTTTCTTAAAGGGGCAGTGACCCTATAATGACAGGACGGACAACAATTTCAGGGACAGTTATGTTAAAAAGGAGAAGGAGGAGAAAGAATTTGGTTCCTTTCCTTCTGTGACACGTTGCTGCAAAATGACATTTGCAGAATGACAAGTTGTATTAATTGCAACCGAGCTGTTCAGACCTAACCTCGCAGAGCAGATGAACCTGCCTGGTGGATACATGAAACTGTCCACCTGGCGTGCCAGGTTAGTTCAGACCAAGTCGCCTTAAAAATCAGGTTTGTGTCTGATTCAGCATCACATTTGAAAGTGGCCTGGATCTGACAGGAAAATGTCAGGTGTGACTTGTGTGTTAAAACTGTCAGAAATGAAGCAGATGTGAGTCACATTTGAGCCAAAGAATCAGGTCACTTTCAACTGCAGTGTGAACATAACCTTTGTGTAGTTTTAACATTTTATCATCTTTGGTTTTTGTTTCCACCCTGTTCTTCAAGTGAACATGATGGAACAGAAATCAAAAACTGTTTTGCTGAGGAGAAAGAGTTTATGTCAAATTAGAACCGATGCAGGTTTTGTCAAATTTTCAGAATTTTCACTCTTGTAGACACAACTATCAGTAAAGATTTATGAAAAGAATTAACCCCCTGTTAGTTAGCTGGTTAGCTGTAGTTAACTCACCTGTTTTCTCAAAGGGTTTTCCTCACTGGGTTTAGATGACAGAGAGGACCAGAAAATCACCAGAGCCAGAAATGTCCCTATGACCAGCAGGGCCCGCTTCTTAAAGTTAAACCTGCGCCCCATACTGAAGCTGAAAACAGAAAACATTAATCTAGGTTCTCTCTCAATGGCCGCTCCAGTAGAGGCCGACCATCTGAACGGTTTCGTCACCTCTACCTGCTCTCTGTCTGACTCTGAGCTGCTGGGACTGACACTGATCCAGTCTCTGGGTTTGTCTGTTGTCACAGATGCGGATCCTGTAATCTCAAACAGGAGGCCCTTCAGGATCTTCAGACTCCACCTTTCAGGAGTCAGTCAGGCTGAGGCTCAGTGTTGACACAGGCTGGGGGTGACTGTTGAGTGAAACAACAGATCATCCTCTGGTTGGTTGTCTAACTTGATCTCCCTGCTGTCTGATTACTCACAGTTTTTAACACATGGTGGAGGGTTATCTGATCCAGACTTTGTCCTCCTGAAATACACATAATGAAAAGTGGTTGGTGTGCTTTAGGTTTTGCAATACGATGTACGACACATGTATGCAAACTAATAGGTGTCGATTATCTGTCAAAGCCAATAAAGTGCACTGGGGGCACACGTGTGACTTAATTTGAGTATGTATTCTATTATCTTCAATTAAATGTACAGTTGCATTTCCTGTATCTTATCACCTGTTAAACCAATACCTGCACAAAAAACACCGGGAGCAGGACACACAAGCCTCTCTGAAGAGATGAAAAAAGGCTTTACTTAAATCAGGAAGCCAGATCCAAACAGGAGTAAGCAAAACTGTGATTAAAACAGCAATAATTCTAAGTGTAAATAAGGTAGACTAGGAAAAGCAGTGACTCTTCACACAGAGGTTGCACTTTTCCTTAGTTGAGCAGAAAACAGGCAACTTCAGCAACATCCTACGGACCTTACTATTTCACAGATGACTTCTAGTTTGAAAAAACTCTATAATCTCTTCTATAAGTCTTTAAGTATTTGACTTCATTTCTTTGGGGTTCTTTTTGATGAAAATGAAACTGAGTAAGTAATGATGCTCAAAAGATTATGTTTCTCTATCCAAAATGCAATCAATACAAATCCTTTTTGGGCAAATTAACAACAACTGCTCCACTCCCTCTGGCTTCTTCCTCTTGCTTCCACCTAACAAACTCTACAGCGCCTGACCAGTGGAGGGCAGCAGGTAAGAGATGAAGGCCAATCAGAAGAGATGACCCCATCCTGAAGGAAGATAGACAGACCAGTGTAGGATGAATCTCAAAAGTCTAAACTCCAATAATGTGTGAACTATAATGTGTACTGTAATGATACACACCGTCATGTGCATACTTGAATGTGTGATAATATGAGTCACAACATACATGATAATATGTGTAGTTCCGTGTGATGCTTGATGATACTTAGTAATAATATGTGTAATACACTGCCTGGCCAAAAAAAATGTTAAAAGTCTGTACAAGAAAGAAAATGGGTAGAAGCATCACCTGAAAAAAAGTTATTTAACCCCAGCTGATGTATTGAGTAACTTCTCATTTCTTAAACAACCATGGAGAAAGACACATCCTCTGTGGCCATGGAGAAGAAGTAAGTCTATTGGGATATCAATAAATACTGGTATTTTCTTCTTTAGAACTCTTTATGAAAATTCCCTGAATGTTTTGCATTAGCCTCTAATTTGAACAGGCCTTTTTTAATTTCCCCACCAAAGCAGCCTATCATATACTAGATGTTGAATTACCATGTATGGCTGTACTTAAATGCTAGCAGGGGATGTTAATCTACTCTGTGAGTGCAGACAGCCAGTCTACACCTAGATGTGAAGACAGCCAGTCTATGCCACGGAGCATAGGCATCCAGTCTATGCCAAAGTGTAGCCAGCCAGTCTACGCCATGGTGCAAAGACAGCCAGTCTGTGCGATGAAGCGGAGACAGCTAGTCAACACCACGAAGCGAAGGCTTGTCTGTGCCACAGAGCGAAGGCAGCTTATGACATCTGGGTGACACGTACAATAGGTTCTCATGTCCACTGTGTGCCCCCCTCACTGTTGGTCTCAATGTTTGGTAAGAAATTAAGTTCAGTTTAACTACATCCACTCATTTTTTCAAAGCTTTCTACATATTGTCTCTAAAATTCTTGTTATTTCATGATAAATATCTAGTTATTTTGTGAAAATTATCAAGATTTTTTTTCCTACTGTGGCAGGAATACTCTCTGTACAGATGTCCCTGACTGTAGTATGACTCCACCAGTTGACAGACGCAGCTCAGTTGATCCTGTGAAAATCTTTACCTTTGGTTAAGAATGTCATCTGGACATCTGAAGGATTGTAAATATCCCTAAAAGAACTCTAGCTCTCCAAGTTCTTCTGAAAATGGGTAGGTTCTTTTCCAGAGAGCTGATTGGTCAGGAGGTGGAACTTTTTGTACTTGTTGATCTCTGATCCAGATCTGAACCTGCTCTGTAGCAGGTTAGCTGTTCAGCATAAATAACCATGGAGATTTAGCCAAATAAAGAGTGAACCAGCGTTTTATGATGGAAAAGCCAGAGTTAATCCTCAAATTACCCTGATCAGAGAAAATCCAGCTTTTGTAGTACAGGCCTCTGGTTTCACGAGTGTTTGTTTACCGGCTCTGAGACTGACAGTGCATCAAATGTTTCTGTGAAAGGTTAACCACTTTTCGATAAAAAATTTGGCATTAAATTTCAGACAGGTGGCGTGAGCTGTAAAAATCAGGTGTTTATTGGCTCCGTCACCCCTTCATATTAAATCTCTGCCATAAGTTAAATATTTACATTATTCAGGCCCTTCACAAAATGATTCAGCATCTTTACAAAGATTCTATTTACATTGTACAAAACATTGCATACATGATCGTCCACACACCAAAGTCTCTCAACCCCGATAAACATCACATCCTCTTCATGTGTTGTCATGTGCCCTCCCCTCCCACCCCAAAAACAACACAGTGTACACCAACATCAGGCAGAGTCACAGTCAGCTGGTCAGATACCGAACCTTCATCAGTCCGTCATAAGGCAGGAAGTCCTCCCCACTCACACAGACTTCACCATCAGTGAGTCAGTGAGAGTGGAGCAGTCACAGCTGATCAGCACAAAGAGCTGGATCCAGACAGAGAAACAAAGGAGCGAGCTGATGTGACAGAGGAGGGAGGGTGTCAGACATGGCACACTGAGACGGCCTCTGAATGCTGTGTGTGTGTGTGGAATCAGACCCAGCTGGCTGTGTTTTCAGACCCGTCACAGAGTCAGAAGACTCTTTAACAGTAACAATGAGAGTGTTTCACAGAGTCTGGAGTGTAAACAGTGTGGAGAAAAAAGAAGAGGAAACAGAGTTCAGTTTGTCAGAGAAGGTTATCTGTTTTTATGTACTAACTGGTTCTGGTCTCAGGTGGTTCTGTTGTCCCACTGATCAGGATCAGACCACTCAAACTTGACCGTCAGGGTCATTACTGACAGCTTACTGATCAGGACTCTGAGGCCCCCTCTCCAGCAGTCTTACCTCATCTGAAAGTCTTTCTGAGAGTTCCCTGTCACCAAACCCACTGATGAAGTCACTGATTCGTCCACCAAAAGAAATATATATATTTTTGGGGGTAGGGAGCCCACAGTTTGATTAGAGAGAGACGGCAGTTTACTATGTTAAATCAAAGAGTTTTGAAACACCAGAGAGCCCCAAAAAACCTACCAGAGACCAGTGTGGATCCAGTTCAGACCATCAGGAGTGATATGTGCATGTACGAGTGTGTATGAGTGTGTGTGCATGTGTGTTAAGGTCACACTCTGACTGCTGTGATTCACACACAGCCTCCATCTTTGAGTCCCAGATGGTTACACAGCCACAATGTTGTTCATCTCCCACCTCTGACTGGTCTTGTTGATGTCACAGTCTGAGATGGAGACAGTGTGGAGCAGGTCGGAGCGATCCAGACACTTCCCTGGAGGAGACACATGAAATACAGCAGAGATTAACTGCCACCTGCTGGTCACTGAGTGTACTGCAAGTCTGTTTTTCCTTCATTTAAATAAATAAAAATTTAGCAGCTTCATCTTTCCTCAATGAGTAGCTAGCATGATTTTACAGAGGGTGAGTGTTACCTGTGGGCACATGAGTGAACCGATGCATGTCCTGAACAGAGAGAGAGAGAGATAACATATTGCTAATGTTCAGTACTCTGTATGTATGTATGTATGTGTGTGTGTGTGTGTGTGTGTGTGTGTGTGTGTGTGTGTGTATGTGTGTGCGCGACATACCTTAAAGTACTGCCACTCAGTGTGTTGGTTCTGGTCACAGTGTGTGATGATGACGGATGAACCGTCTTGTCCTTTAGTCAGACACTGATCATACTGCATCAGCTGATTAGCTTCATTGATACGGAACAACTATAAACACACACACAACATAAACACAGCATGAACACTTTAAGATGTTCAGTCTACAGTCAGGATTGAAGCAGACTATTACAGAGGAAGAGGTGTTTCAGTGTCATGAAACATGCTAGGTGGTGAATTCAGCTCAACGTGGCACTGATGGTTGAGAGTCGACAGTTAACAAGGGCTGCGTCTCATTTGCGCTAAATTCCATCCTTCCTTCCTCCACTTGCATCGTTCACTTGCGTCTTAGTCCCGCCCACCAGAGATGCACAAGAGAGACATGAGGAAATGAGAGGAGCGAGGAGATTCGTTATAAGGCAACTGAGACGTCCTTTCCTTCAGAGGCGTTTCATGACGTGAGGTCTTTAAATGATGACGGCGTCAGCTGATCAGGATCATCTGTCATTCAGCTCTAACAGCTGTTTGTGTGTTTGCACATGAGCTGTAATAACTCTAATAAAAGATAAACAGAAACAGCTTTATCTTAGTTTTTAATCTCTGAACAAACACTTTCACATGAAGAAAACCTGCACTCTGTGTATTCAGTGTCCAGTTCAGGAGCGCAAGGATCGTTTGGGAGTAAAATGCGCAATTATTTCATTATTTATTAATTATTTATCCTTTATCCAGAGCAAATCCGATCGTGAACCCTGAAACTGATGATATAATAATATATAATCTATGGGAACACTAATAGATTGTCAGGTTAAGATAGAAATAATGTCTCTCTTTACAAACCTCCTGCTCATGAATTAAACTTCATAAACTGAAATGTAACGTGTTTTTGTCCCGACAGACTCATTCTCTGACTTAAATTCTCTATAAAGAAAGAGAAGTTGCAGGAAAATAAATAAGGAAAATAACTGATCATAAATTACCATTTTTGCTCAATTTCATTTAACTATACAAGTTATTGCATGATGAATCTCAGTTACGAAAACTCGGTATTGATGTATTTTGTTGATTTGTTTTATTGATTTAATGACAGTTGTGATCAGTATTTAGTGCTTCAAACTCACATCAAACATGTTTTTAATCCCAGCTTTCTGACCTGTATCAGATTTATCCACAGAGACTGTTTTCAGCTCTGTCTTTTCTCTATCATTTAACTCCGCTGATGTGAAATGTCAGAGAAAGTTTCTGGACCGGAGCACCGTCCAATCAGAGCCCGTCATCCCATGTGGGGGCGTGTCTGTCAGTAAAAAAACTTCCGCAAAGGCAGCTCTCGTGTTTCCTTGATTATCTCTCCTCCAATCAGTCTCCTCCATCCTCTCTCCTCCGAGCAATTTAGTGCAAATGGGACAGTCTCCAATATGGCGGCTCCAGAACTACTTCCGATGTCGAGGAGAAGAGAGGACGGAGGAGACATCATTTAGCGCAAATGAGACGCAGCCAAGGTCACACTTTACACTGAAACACCAGAGACGTCTGTCACCAAGTTTTGAAATGCCTGTTAACCACATTTGACAGCATATAAGAAGTGGCAACTGCCAATGTTCTGAATACAGTTTTACTTTGTGTATTTAATGAAACAGTTCGTTATGGGCTGAGCTTATGACCAAATGTGGTGAGTAAATAACAAATGAACACATAGATTGTGATTAATAGCAATAAATTTTCAAAGTAAAACTACAGTATATTATCAAACTGTTAACCAGTCAGGTGGTCCTAAACTATAACCTTACAGAGCAGATGGACCTGTCTGATTAATTTTCTGGAAACCTGCAGGTCCATCTCTCCAAGCTCCATTGACAAAGGAATTCACCTGGCCCAATATTGATCAGACCAATCAAGGAAGAGAGGCAGGAGCTAAGGATGTGACAACAGCAGGAAGCACCAGAATGGTTGAAAACGGTTACGGCTTGTGAAGCGGTCTCCGTGTACGCGGCAATATCTGCAGTTTTATCAGAAAAGGACTCAATAACTTCTTTAAAAGAAGAACAGAGAGTGTCATTTCAAGCCTTTCTGACAGAAGACAATGTTTTTGCTCTTTTCCTGACCAAAAATGAACAAATGAAATATCCCCATGGCAAGTATATGAACTGTCCATGTGGCGTGTCAGGTTACAAATCTACAATGTTATACCGTGGCTTGATGTGGTTTAGTCTGTGATAAGTGTGTTGAGCAGAACAGCGGTCCAATCACTAGCTGCTATTTTTCTGTGAAGGTCCCGCCTCTAAAAACTATTTTGAATGGCTCTTCCCCAGATGGACTCATGAAATATGTCCGTGGCGGCTGATATGTGGAACTGTCTGTCTGGCGTGTCAGGTTACCTAAACTACTAAATCCTTAACATTCTAATATATTTGAGGCAGTTTTCTATCTGACAACACAGTTCACTACACGAAAGTGTGTGCTTAGTACCCAATTTGAAGTAAGAAAAAAGTAGATTAGCCCCCTGCTGGATATTAGGAAAAAGGCAGATACAAAACACTCTTACATTGGCTATGTTATAGGCACTTGAGCTCTGTACACATAGTCAGGTATTTACAAAAACGACTTCCCCCTTTCATTTGATTTTAAAGATACTTTTGTCCACACACGATGTTTCAGACCCCAAAACTCTGTCCACCAGTGTCAAAGCGAAGCCATGAAACCAGTTTTCCAAAATCTTCAATTCTGAGTTTTCAGAAAAAAATCTCTTTCAGTGACTTAAGTCCATGTTTCATGTGGATGTCAGGCCTAAATGTATAAAAATAGAGGCAGTTTTACAGATACCTGGCTACATGTGGACATGGTCTTGGGCTGTTTTCATGGAGCTCACACCATCACAGGGCTGTCCATCTCTGGCCTAATGTCATCTTTACTGCTCACACTTTAAAATAGGACGCTGGTGTTTCGTTTTAGGGTGACCTTGTAATCCAGTGACTCTCAGCTTATCAAAAAGTTACTTTTTTAACTGTTTGTTGCCTTTTTTGAATAGAACAGCAGCTCCCTGACCCTCACAGATCCTCTTTTTGGTGGACCAGTCATAACCAGAACAGCAGCTCCGTGTGGGTCAGTACCTGATTGCCCCCCATCCTGTGGCAGGGTCCGATCTCCACAGTCCCGCCGTTGGTGTGTCCCATACTGTCGATGCAGTAACTGGTCTCATAGCCTCGGATCTACAGATTCAGGACACCACACAGCAGGGTCAAAAACACTCACTGAGTGTATGCTCAGGTGTGTGTGTGTGTGTGTGTGTGCGCTCAGATGTCACTGCATATTCTCACCTCCCCCCACTCCACATTTTTAGGAGGTAGAGGATAGTGCAGAGGGATGTCATAGGCGATTTCCTCCATGAACCACTTGAAACTCTTGCAGCGATGCTCCTCTCTGACGCCAGAAAACACAGGAAACAGGTCAGTTAAACACTCTGACTATATCTGATGGGGTTCTACCACAGACACACTTTCAATAGGACCACTATTCGTGAACACTCATTGCAGGAATAAAGGGTGAGAGAGGTTTACAGGTGGCTTTACAAAGACTGCCCAGCAGAGGGAGCTCTGATCCCTTAGTTTTCAATCCTCAAAGCACTGTCAGCTGCACATGAAACAAAGTGTGATGGATGAATCAAAACTAGATGATACAATATTAAAAAGCATCAACCACTTGAAATAAGAGAAGTGGACCAACTCGACTTGTTAGGATTTCTTTAATCTGTTTGCAAAGTCAAAATTTTGAGATAAAAAGTCAAAATTTCAACTTTTTTTCTCATAAACTTGACAATTTACCTCAGTTTCAACTTCTTGTGACAAAATTTTGACTCTATTTACTCTAAATATTGACTTATCTCATAACAAAGCAAGAGCAGTGTGAGTGTAGCAGGCTTTCAGCAACATGTCTGCTCACCAGTATGTTCAGTGTAATGTAATGCACAGCTCAGATTGCCTATTTTTAAAGGTCCCATATTATGCCCCTTTTCAGTAGGTTAATACATGTCTCAGAGGTCCCAGAAAAGTCAATTTGAAGTTTGTTGTCTAAAAATCATTTTTTTCCTTCACTTCAGCCAGCCTAAAACACCAGTCAGCTCTACTGAGAACATGCAGTTTCTGTGGGCTGTCCCTCCTTCAGCACATGCCACGCCCCTCCCTGCCTCCAGAGAGGCCTCTCTGGAGGCAGGGAGGGGGGTAGCCAATCAAGCTGGAGGAGGGAGGAGTTAGGGCAGAGTTATTTCCCTCCATGACATCATGGAGGGCTCTTGTTTCAATCCACCTGTTGGAGCAGACATTTTCTGAAAAGAGGAGCAGGCAAGAGAGGGAGAGGAGAGAATTTTCTCATATCAGGGGGATGTAGACAGGCCGGGGATGCATATTACTGCTAGAAAACCATTCAAAAGTGAATTTTGCACAATATGGGCCCTTTAAAGCTCGACTACCAGACACTGACGATACCTGAACACAAAAGCTGCTGCCTGTGAAAAGAGAACAAGTTTGTATTATTTGGAAAACTGTCTTACCTGAAGCGTTTGAGTTCACTGATGTCTCCGTAGGCCAGTGTGAGAGTCTCAGGACGACTGGCATAAAAGTAGTCCTTGTATTCATCCCACCACACCTCCACCACACGCACATAGTTCTGTTTAAACACAAAAACACACAGAAAGGATAACACATTTATTCTAGTTTAATGCTGAGATCACCTTTTCTGTGCTCCTCTAACTTTTTACTGCTGGATTTATCATAAACTGTGTAACAGGTGGATGTAATCTCCACAACATTACCCGTCTGTTCCTGAACTGAGAAATGAAGCCAACCATCATCAAGGACCATTATGTACATGTACTGACTCAAGAGGCGGGTTTTTGAGCCTCTTCACTAACAGCTACAGGTACCACACCTGTCAATCATGTAAACTGCGCCTCTGATTGGGTAAACTTGTAATCATGATACTTTCTAAACTGCTGATTCAGAAAAAAAATCACCTACACACACTGTGCGCCTATAGTGAAATTAGAAATGTAGACCCAAGAATTTTTTTGAACCAGGCTATCAATAAGTTTCTTAATGCCATAAAACTCTGCTTTTTGGCTTGTTGACCTTTGTGACCTTTCTGCAGCAACCATCAAGCAGAAACCCAAAGAACTGCAATTTTCAGCTCCTCTGTGTGCCTCTGTGTGTATGATTAATAATTATCAAATTTTAAGAGGATGTTAAAAAATCAGACCAAATCAACCAAATCAGAGAACAATTAACACAAATGAGAGAAGGGTGAAACTAGATTTGATGAAAGTTAGAAACAAGTATTTGAAACTGTCTCCATGGCCCCTTTAGAAATCTCCCAGTTTTCTGAGCACAGTCTTACAATTGAATCATTTTGTGGGGTTTTGTATACTACAGCCAAAACATTGGGGGAACCATACCTTTTAAATTTACTTCTAAATTGAGGTTTTAAGGTTGTATCACCTTAAAACTAGGTAGATGTGTAAAAAAAAGACAAGGGTGGAGGGGTTTCAGCATGGCAGTGCACTTCATGTCAGTGTTTCTCCATAAAAGTGAAGGCTTGCACTTAACCTCTAAATGTTCGATCTAACTGAATGGACTCTGAATAAGACATGCTCTTCTCTTTGATTTTCTCATAGCTGGCTTTGCATGCAGATAAATGTAATCAGATGAGTCTGAAATACTGATCATGTCAAGAATCTTTGGTAACTTTAATTTGATAAGAGTTAAAGTCGTGGGAAAATATAATGAATGACAACCCCTCTGAAGTATAACATCCATCAATAGTTTTCTCTTCTGTATGCTTTCTTTGTGGTGCAGTCTACACATGAATCTGTCAAACAGCCAATCAAAAGTGCTTTCATAAAGGATTCGTTCTTTGACTTAGAATTATCTTTTTTTTTTTCTATTGATGTTTATTTTTGTGCGGGTTAAGACTCAACGAAGGTCTCTGCAGGTGTGTTGTTGTGAGCTTCTCTACCTTCAGAGTGGGGGAGGATCCAACATGTGCAGGAGGGGGGTTACCCTGCCACCCATGCAGTCTGTAGATATGACCAACCCGAGAGCAGGGCACAAAGAGCAGCTGACCACCACACTGCCAGATCTACAAACACACACACACAGATTAAAGTGTGACATGAGACTGAAGCTCTGAATGGTTTACATACTGCTGGACTCTGTCTTTACCTTGTAGGATATCTCAAAGTTCTCTCCTCCCCAGATCTGCAGTCCTGGATCATACAGACCCAGCTCAAAGAAGAACTCTCTCTCTATAGCAAACAGACCCCCTGCCATGGCTGGAGACCTGCAGGGTCACATGAACACACACACGTGTACACAAACACACACACACAGATAGCACGCAGGTCAGATTAGTGAAGAAAACATCGGGCAGCTGTCTGAGCTCAGGCCGGGGAGGTTAGTGAAAGCAGAGCTGAGAATGACACACACACACAGACATGATGAAAGGAGAAGTTACAGGTGTGTAGGAGTGATGGTGCCCCAGTCTAAAGTCAACCACACCAGAAGCTCCCAGTTTTACCTCTCAACATAGAACCGACCCAGTTTGGACCAGAACCCGGTCTGGTCTCTTTGAGGTTTAGTACTATTTAAGACCCCGACAGTTCAATTAGTGACACCAAACACATCACAGAGTTGGACTGAGAGGAGACAACAGGTGAGAGCTCATCCCACCAGCATACACAGACTGGACACCAAATACCAGTTAGACCAACACCAGTGGACGGAACCAGTTTAACCACAACCAGTACACTCTGAGCAGCTGGAAGCACAGAGGGTGCAGCAGCAGGGACAGACAACAGCCTGCAGCAGGACCACAGCACTGTTTAGTTGGTTAGTACAGTCTGACTCAATCAGAAATGTTCCACACACAAAAGTTACATGACTTCATAAACCTTTAAAAACTGTAAAATTAATCAAAGTACACTCCAAATTCTGCCACAGTATTGTCATATAACATGACTATAACAAACTCATATTCTCTCTCTTTCTCTCCAGTAGTGTTACGTCTTGATTTTACATTGCTCATACACTCTTACACATTACACATAGTGTCGTATTAGAACTACAGTATGAACAAAACTTGGACACACTTTCTCATTCAATGCTTTCTTTTTTGTTTTACATCATTGTACATAGTGGATTCACACTGAAGATATCAAAACTACACGACTAACACTGTTTCATGAGGTGATCACCTGGAGTGGTTTTCAATCAACAGGGTTCATTTGTAGAATCTTTCCACCTCCTAATGTGTTTGAGACCATCGCTCATGCTGTGTAGAAGTAAAGCCTATACACAATTGGATAAAGCAAAAATCCCTGTTTGACTAAATCAAGACATAGCAGTCCATTTCTTTGAGACATGAAGGTCAGACAATCAGAAAAAAAATTAAGAACTTTGAACCTATCTCTCAGAGCAGTTGTGAAGACCATGAAAAGCTTCAATGAAACTGGCTCTCATGAGGATCACCCCAGGAAAGGGAGACCTTGAGTGCTCTTTGCTGCAGAATATATGCTTATCAGAGTACTAATCCAAATATGGGATTTTTTTGTTCTAACCACCTTGTCTTTGTTAGACACAGAGGAGGTGAGTGAAGAGCTCCTGCACACGTCACCCCCACCTTAAAGCATGGAGGAGCAAGGGCGATGGTGTTAGCATTCTGGTCTGTGCCTAGTGGAACCATCATTTGTTTTTCAACAGAACAATGACCTTAAACACACTTCCGGGTTCTGTAAGGGCTATCTGACCAAGAAGGAGAGCGATAGAATGAGGAAAATGGACAAAATGAAGGCAACGTGGCCAACAAATACTGGGCACCTCTAGGAGATAACTGTCGATCCAGACTGTTCATTGAAAACCATTCCAGATGACAAGCTGTGGAGCTGACAGAGAATAACAAGACTTATGGTTGCTTTGAAGACTCTAAGATATGAACCACATTCTGGTGTGTTTGACATCTTTTGTTACAAATAATTCTATAAATGTTGTCTCAAAGTTTTAATGTCTCCAGCATTATTGCAGAATGTGGTGAATAATAAAAAATTAATTTGAAAAAACATTAAATGGGAGTGTGTCCAAACCTTTGACTGGTACTGTATACTGTGCTATAACTTGACTCTTTGCTGCTGCTAAAACAAAGCCCAATGTGTCTTAGGGTCACTTCATTCATCACACTGGTACTATCACTGTTACTTTTCAACTTGCTTTACTCAGGACTTTAGGCTAATCCTAAAACCATTTATACTTAAATACTCCCTCTCTCTCTCACCATGACACTCAGACTCAGACTGCTCTTTGAGATCCCTGAAGGTTCCCTGGTTCTCATACTGAGCTAATGATCTATCGTTACATTAGCAGGACTAAACTCTGACAGATTCTGCGTTTGTTTTGTGTACCTATATGGCTCAGTGTGATTCTTTCTGTGTGTTTTCTCTTTGACTCCTAGAGGGACTCTCTTCCAAAGCATGCTCCAGTCCCAGGCACCTCTAGCGAAGTTGTCCTCGTCTCCTCCACCTTGGGGGGATATGGTAAACTTCTGGCCATCGATGGAGTCGATCAGAGGCACCGTACACACCGTTCTGACAGAGGTGGGGTGGGGACCATGCATTCAGAATACATGGGGGGTGGAGGGTGTGGGGGTGATGGACATGCAGGACAAAGACAGGCAGACACAGACAGCAGTGCCGGTGAAAGCCCAGAGACACAGGGTGGGTGGAGGGGTGGAGATGGAGACACAAACAGAACAGGGATGAGTGTTAGCATGCTGTCTACTCTCTGTAGCGGAAGTACCGGTAAGGCTGCGTGGTGTGTTTTCTCTGGGCCTTCTCCCTGTGGCTCAGTGGGACTCTCTTCCACAGCAGACTCCAGTCCCACGCTCCCCGAGCCAGCCCGTCCTCATCTCCGCCCTGCTGGGGCTCCATGCTGTACTCATTACCATCTATATAGTCAATGAGAGGCACTGTGCACACTGTCCTGTACGCACGCAGCCAAAAACCCCAGATACAGAGAAACACACACACAGACACATCCACACACACTGTGTCTTTTTCAGGCTGTGATAACAGCTTGTAAGCAGGACTCTACATGTGTCTAAACTGGGCTCAGTCAAGGTGGATTTCTGTCTGACACAAGTCTGGTTCTGCTCATGATCTCTGCCTGCTAGAGAAGGTTGGCTCCTCCTTCTGTTGCTATCTAAATGCTGCTACTCATGGTAGGTTCAGGCTACTTATCTTGTCTTGATGTTAATTCTGTTAATAATAATAAAAACATTTGAAGGTCTTGGCAAGTTGATGTTGACCTGTTGATAGTTTATGGAAATACCTTGGGATAGCGTTTGCTGAGATTTGAAGCAAGAAAACTAACAGTCAACAAGAGTGTAACATAAGAGTGAACCCTCAGCGCTAGAGCACATCATTGATCCTTATAATCTACTGCAAACAGATTAGGATGAAGTCTTTATAGACATTTCTTGTAATAGGAGGTGGACTCTGCTGTTTTTGTTGTGTCTATATCCTCCATTCTCTTAAAGTTTTGGAAACACATACAGTCTTTTCTCAACTTGCCCAGAGTAAACAGAGATTAATGTGATTCATACAATAAAGTATGCTCTTAACTCCTTGTGTGTAAAGAGGCTTCAGATGAAGCTTTCTTTTTGTGAGCTGGTGATTTGCAAATAAAGACTGATTGACTGATTTATTGCTTCTGTGTGCGTTTTGTGTGTGTGTGTCCGTGTTACCTGTCTTTTGATATTGGAGCGATCAGAGGAGCGTACCAGTTGGCTCCAACCTCACAGTGAGCATCCAGGTAGATCAGCACCTGGAGAAGAAACACACATACACACACAAATACCTGATATATGCGTGTGCTTCTGTGTGTGATGGTTTTTGTCTTTAACAGTCTAAAACATGTGAATTCACGGGTTCATGTGGGGAAATGAGATTCACAAACAAAGCCCAGCATCACTGATAAACAAACAGTATCAGCATCTCAGTCTCTCCTGTTTCACCGCTCTGATTTAAAGTCAGACCACTGACAGTTTAAAAATAGAGCCACAGACCTGTTACTGACACTGTGGTACCAGGGCGACATGTTACTGTTGGAGCAGCATCAGCTCTGTGTGTGTGTGTCAGCATCAGTGACATCATGGGGTACCTGTCCTTTAGTGGCCTTCTTGGCTCCAATGCTCCTGGCCTGGATCAGTCCTTCTCTCTTATCATTCCTGAACAGTTTCACCAGACCGTTCCACTGTTTGATGTAGTCCTCCAGACGCTCCTTCAGGTGGACTGTACACACACACACACACAAGTCAACAAATAAACACACGTTGGGAATGTCATATCAAAAATTTCCTGCCTTTAAAGTGTGTATGCAGACTTTTACTGTTGACTCTGTTCAGTTTTTTTTTTTACATGATTTCACACATGCTCTGTTTTTTCCTCTAAACTTGACAGATGTTGCTGGTTCAGTGTGATGTTGCTGGTTCAGTGTGATATTGTTGTATAATAAATCTTGGACACCATTCATTGTACCCTCTGTGCTTTGTTGGTGACGTCTGACCTTTGTTGCTGAAGTCGTCGATCATGACGATCTCAGCCAGGTATCTCCTGGGGGTTCTCTTGATCACACTGTGGATGGTCCTCATCAGTGTGGACCAGCCTTCATTATGGAACACAATCACCACGCTGGAGGTCATCAGTCTGTCGTCATAGTGCCAGTACTTACACCTGCACAGGTGAGACACACAGTCATACAGGTGAATGGTGCTGTCTGTTTCATACACATACAAGTGATGTTAAGGTAGTAATTAATGTCATGGCTCCACCCTTGTATACACATCTCCTCCTCAGTGGTATGAATGATATTCTGTCCTGAAGGGTCTTGTTGGGTTAACTTAAGGTGGATTTGATGATAGGCTTATCACATGGTGAAATCAATGGTTGGATTACAACAGACTGTTCTCACAGTTGCTTGACTGCAGAGGGTGTGGAGGGATTATACCGTAACCACAACCCACTGAAGTACAGCAGTTTTGTAATACAGAATGTAGGCATGGGATTACCCAATCCCTGAGTCTGTAAGGTATAAACATACTGTTTATGATTGGGTCTCCTGGTGCTCTGACAGGACAAAGTGGAGTGGTTCAGCCAGTTTCAGCTACTCTGATGTGTGAAGATCTGTCACAAACCATGACAGAACTGTGTCATGCTACAGTTGTTCCTTAAAAGTTTACACCCCCTCCAGCAGAATTTTCTGATGTTTTGTCCTTTTCTCAGAAAATATGAATGATAACACAAAATCCTTTCTGTCACTCATGGTTAGAGGTTGGGTGAAGACATTTATTAACAACTGTGTTTACTCTTTATAGATCATAATAACAACAGAAACTTCAAAAATGACCCTGTTCATTTTTTTATACACACACACTGATTACAAGCAAATAGATCACAGGTGAGGATGGTTACCTTTCGTAGACATCCAAACACATTTGTGTTCACTTTTGGGCATTTTTCAGGCTAAAACCACCAGAGTTGTGTAAACTTCTTAACAGGGTCATTTTTTAAGTTTCTGTTGTCATTATGATTTAAAAAGAGTAAACTTTTTTTTTTTTTTCAATAAATGTTTTCACCTAACCACTGACCATGAGTGATAGAAAGGATTTTGTGTCATCATTCATATTTTCTGAGAAAAGGCCTAAAGATCAGAAATTCTGCTGGGGGGTGTAAACTTTTGGGCACAACTGTATATGTGTGAAATTTCTCTAGAATTTGCTTTGAAAGGGTTTCTGTTTGTGGTATCTGATGCACTTTATGGGGTCTTGGACACATCACCTGACACAATCCTGTCATGCTCCCTTTTTAAAGAAAGTCCCTCTGACACAAACAATAAATAATACCATCTTTCAGATCACACTTGTATGTGATGTGGAGAAGTCAAATTGTGTTCAGGTATTAATTCAGGAGGTAAACGTCCTGTCAGAAATAATCTGCTGAGAGTCTGTTTGATGAGAATCTGTCAGACCGGTTTCTGGACACACTGTGTGTGTTTGCTTTAGGATACACCTGACAAACAATGAGAATGTGTCCATGTGTGTTTACTCGTGGATTACTTCAGTGCTATGGTCAGGCTTCATAACTTTGATTTGTTAACATAAATAGAAACCTGTGGATGTAGGTTTTATGATGTTTACAGAGATGTGAACAGTGAATTCTAAAGAGGCTTAAAGAGATCAGCAATATGATTCAGGATAATCAGGAAATTTTTTCCACCTCAGGAACGTGGGACCAGAAAAGTTGCTACTTATGTTCTAATTTCCACCATATCTGAATCAAGCTTTGCCAGGTCTGTTCTCACAAAGAGAAGATAACTCTCTTTCCATGTTTGTTGAATGGAGGTGGGACACATAATTTCTGATGCCGCTGATCGTCATCAGTGACACAGCAACAAGCAGATTAGTGTCTCAGTAACAAGGTTTGATCTAAAACAGACACTTAGCCGCTCTTAATGCAGATATCCGTTTGTAGAGAAAAATAAATCCCCAGATTAGTAGCTGGGATATAATTACACTTCATTGTGTTCACCCTCTGTGCAAATATGATCAGTGATAGTACTGCAGGTCTGACTACAGTTTAAAGTCAAGGTTTGTCTATGAAAATGTGGAGTGTTGGGGGTCTACTCACTCTTCATGGCGAATGTCACTGATGCTTCTGTCCAGTGAGATCATGTCACTGGCCACCATGTTAAAGCCAAACTCTTTGATGGAGGCCTGAACAGCATCTTTGTACTCTGGACCCAGGACAAAAGGTTTGGCCCCCTCTCCAGGACCACCAGGGACCCCTGGAGGCTCATCTTCTGTAAGCTCAAAGTTTCCCCGGATTTTTTTCTTCAGAACAGGGCTGGTGTATGCGTGAGTGTGGGGTTTGAATGTCACATACTGCTGCTGGATCACTTCTTTCTGGTTGGGCTGCTGCTCTGGTTTCTGAGGGTCATTGGGCTCTAACAGAGAGAAAACCAGGAATCAAACCATCCAACACAGAGAACTGGTCGGAATAAAGTGCTGAGAGTATTAACAGTCAGTGTCTGTTTACAGGACATTAAGGATGGTGCCTCACCATGTTTCAGTCTGATGGCGTGCAGGTCGACCTCCACTCCCTCCACATGAGGCCAGGGCACAACAGGCTTAAAGTGGTCTGCAGGGTCTGCTCTGGGCGGAATAGCACCCTCCTGGGAGACATAACAGAGGGTTTAACACCATCATCCGCCTAAATTTTAAAACTGATGCATGAGGAGCTTTAAAAATCGGCGCTGTAACTAAGCATATATTCATAACATTTAGAATTTTCTAGGCACGATATGTCTGACTAACATGAGTCTGTATGAGCAGCTGTCGTTGTAGATGTCTCAACAGATGGGTGTGAAACAAATGTTTTTCTTTGCCACTGTTACCTGCCAAATGCTGCATCGTGTTTTACTCATGAAGGATTAAGGTGAGATCAGATTCTTTTTCTTGCCTTGATGTTGGGTCTTTCTTAGAAGTAATAACAAAAATCCAAACATATCATGTATTTAGTCTTCTATAAAACACTGTATCTGTGTGAGTCTGTTAGTCTGTACATCATTGTGTATAATCTGTATAGTCTGTGAATCAAGCAGCTGTCAGACATTAAACTAAAGTGAGATAATCATCTCCTGTCTGCTGTAATAAAAGCGTTTTTAGCATGACAGGTATCCACCACCTGTACTCGTGTCACCTGTCATCCTCAGATACTTCCTCCTGCACGATACACGGCCGCATTGTGACGTGTGCGGATACATACCCGGTTCATACTGTAATTAACCGTTAAGGTGTGGACACGTATAAAAAATGTGTGTGTGGGTTAGCATGAAAAGGAGCAGCTGCTTAGCATGAGGGGCTAACCAGAGGATATCTCCATGACAACCAGTGTGAAGCTAACAGCTAGCCTGAATGACAGCGCGCCTCCTCAAAGTATACCTGCTGTCAGCACACACACCTGGCTCTCATAAAACACCTGGCCTGAGTGTAAAGAGCACCCTGACGTGTTATTTCAGGGTTTGGTGACAGCACTGATAACAGCTAACCATGTAGGTTAGCTGGTTAGCAGCAGGAAACTCACCGGTTTTCCAAAAGGGTTGTCCTCGCTGGGTTTGGGGGACAGCGATGACCAGAGAACCACCAGACCCAGAAACGTCCCCACGACCAGCAGAGACCTCAGGAGCAAGCCCAACTTGAGCCTCATACCTGAGCTAACTAGATAAGCTAAGCTAGGATAGCTGCTAGCTTCAGACAGAGGCTGGCAGGCTGGAAGCTAAGGAGCTAGCAGCTAACTATGAGTTATAGGCAGAAACCGATGCGGACTTCACATCAATGTGGTGTTTGGGGTCCAGCAGCAGGGTTCACGGGCTTATTCTCTCTGCCAGTCTCCTAACACAAGCCGCTCACAATGATGCTGGTCCAAGTCCTGCTCCCTACCCTGGTCCTGATCCTGGTTCCTGTTCGGTGGTGTTTGACACAGATAAGTTAATATTCCTGAGTCCGCAGCGGTGTCTGAGACATAAATCATTCAGTTACTTAAATCCTTTTCCTTCCGTCCCGGTCTGGCTGTGTGCTTAGTTCAGATCCTGTCACGGATGTGGATCCAGCAGGTTTTTCCGGGTGTGTGCTCTCAAGCAGGAGGTCTGTCAAGTTCTTCTGACTCCACCTGTTTGTAATTATGAGGGCTCAGCTCACACAGGTGTGCACCGATCATAGCCAGGGATGACACACAGAGGGAGTGATTGAAGAGCAGAGTTTGATCTAACACCGGCAGGGTGATAAACAGGGGCGTGTCGGAGGGGGAGGAGGGTGGGGGATATACCACCCTTGGAATCTCATTGGTCCACCAAACTATGAACTAAGGCATATCTGTCATAGTTTCTGTCATTGTAGTTAGTTAGTAATTGGCCCCCTGTTAAAAGCTTTAAATAGCTTCTTTGGGGTCACTCTTTCCACACATCTACTGAGAAACCTATTGTGTATCTGTATGAATATGCATATACATATGTATATATATATATATATATATATATATATGCATATGTGTAGTTCTTATAGACAAACTCTACGGATGTGTAACCAGCATGAATTGCAAGAAGAACAAAAAAATGAAATGACAAGAAGATAAACTGTCAGGCAAAAAAAGGGTTTGGCATGTTGCAAAATCGGTTTCATGAGTTGTTTAGGACTAAAAAAAAAGAAAGAAAAAAACACATGAGAGGATACAAAAAAACTAAGTTTAAAATATGAAATGGTCAAAAAAGACAAAAGTTGAAGCATAAAGTGGTTCAGAATGCAGGTTCAGAGATATTTGGGGTTTAAAATGTTTTATAATTGTCTTTTAAACAAACGTGACAAAGTCCAGATCCTGATCCTGCCATAAAATTGTTACATATTTTGACCTCTTTTTTTGTTTGTTTGTTTTTTTCAGAAACCACTAAAGTTTTCTAATAGAGAGCTCATTTATAACTTTCACTGTAAGTAAACATGTTTGGACACCCCTTCTTTATACGCTGCTTGAAGGACAGAGGAGCAAGGAGAGTGGAAACTGTTAAGAGGAGGGAAAAAAGGAGACTCAAGAGAACAACCTTTGTGGACATCTGTTCATTGACAGACATTTCCTTGTGTGGAGAATTGCTTTTTGATTGGTGCTCACATCCTCTGTAATTCAATGATGGTAGTACATGTGAAACAGTTGCTAAAAGAAGCATATAAGCTGGTGTAAAAAAAAGTGTTGAATACAAGTTTTAAGCAAAAAAAAAAAGCTGTAAAGAAACCACAGATGATAACAATCAATTTTTTACAACTGTTTGGATTAGATTCTTCAGGCGTACAAATCATTAAGATACAGTAGATACCGATTTTCTTGTTTGTTTTTTCCCCCCTGTTTTTTCCTCCATTGCTTCTCATTTTTTTTATGACGAGAATTAAACCCAGAGTGAGGAGTCTGTTTGGAAAAACAACTTGTTTCATTTCTGAAGAGGTCATCAATTTTCATTCATGAACATGAGGTTTGTAAAGAGTAACATGATTTCTATTTACCCTGAAACTTGACCTTGGAAGCAAATAATTAGCAAATATCCTGTGTTTTCCTGGAACATTATTAACTAGGTTATATTACTAAGTTTCAGAGTTCACAGTCACACACACTATAGCTGAGAGTTAAATAATTAGTAGATGATTTTACAGCAGGTAAAAACAGAGACAGGTACTGTAACTTTTTATACTTCATTAGAATTATTACAGTGCATGTGTGCAGACTCACAAACTGCATTTTGAGCTGAAAGAAGAGATCCAGACACGATCAGGTGATACCGAAAACTCATTCTTTTATCTCTCCCTCTCCTCATTTCTCTCCATCTCTGGAGAGAGGGACGAAGCCAGGAAAGGCTAGCACAAGTGGAGGAAGGAGGAAGGAAACATTAGAGCTTTGACATTCACTCTTTATGGTGGGTAAATAAATACTCCCAGTTTAGCACAGAAGAGAGGACGAGGGGACTGTGGCTTAGAGTTCTTGGATTCATTCAAGGTAAAGGTGGGTTCAATAGAGAAGAGGGTGGGAGCAAAACAACCCTAGATCACCTGTAAGCATGTCGCATCTGCGCAGTTATATGCATGTCCCACTTAGTGTCTGACAGAATTTGCATGGAGGTGTGCTGTGCATCTGATAAAGAGATGCAACATTCAAAATTCACTTTATTGGCCATTGCAGGCTTCAGAGCAACAGAATTTGCCTTTCAGTTACATCTCATCCAAGAAAAATTAAAAAGACAGAGACACAGAACATAGGGAGGACAGGGAGCAGGAGAACTGTTGGGTCACCATCATGTACAGCGCCCCATTTTGTAAGAAAGAAAAGAGTACAAGAGGAAGGAGGAGGGGGGAAAAAAGCAAATACCAGACCAGGCCCCTAAGGGTGGGGGCACAGTTTTGGATTAGGAACAAAACACCTCAGCACAGAAGCAGCATTAAAAACCATTACAACAATAAAATTCAAAGACTTGCATATGTGGGAGGGGGAAAAGGTCAGGGGTGGGGGTTGTCACGGCATCGTCACTAAGAAGAAGCGCACGTCGCCTCCACCTCAGCGGTCTACACCGTAACAAGGGAGCAGAGTGGAGCATTTGAAGTTCGGGGGGGGGGGTATGTGCTATCTGTTTTCATGTATTTGTATGCGTAAGTCCTGAAACTTTTCCACTGCCCAGACTCAACAGTGTCTCTGCCCTCAGATGGTGACATGGCCATAGCTGTTGCCGTGGAGACAGCCTCAAAGTTCCTGATCTGGTGTTGAAAGTTCATGGAAGGGGAAGGGGAGGGGGTGAGGAGCGGAGCAAAATGAATGAAGAACAGTAAATTGACATGTTGTGTTATCATCACTTGTGTTATCACTTTTTATTTTTTAAAGTAACACCTTCTATACATAACATCAAATTAAAACATTTTAACATTTCAAACTTGGATCTCAGGGGCAGAAGCAGCTCCATGCAAGAACACAGACATGACAGTGAGAGTGAGTGACTATGAGTGTAAACTAATGTATTATACACACACTCAGAAAGAGTAGTAGAGTAAAAGATTGTCTGGTAGTGTTCATGGTGTGAAGTCAGACGTGAGTCACTGGTGTAATCAGACATGTTAAAGATCAACCTCTCAGTTAAACAAGGCATCACTCTTCCTCCTCAGGTTTTATTTTAAACTCCACAATAACCTATAAGGTATCAAAACTCCTCAACCTGCCCTTCAGGATGTAACCTCAACTTATACAGTATTTGTCCTGCTCTTATGAATGAATGTGCTAAAGAAGTATGTAACTTGTTTTCCTTTATTTTAAAATTAATAAATGTATTAGTTCTTTAACAGACCTCCTCCTCCTCCTACATAACCCCTGCTTCTACAACTTCTCCTTCAATATCTTTCTTTTTTCTCCTTCTCTTCCTCCTTTTCACTGATTTAGTGTTCATACCTCTGGTTAAGTTACTGATCATTCATTAATATTTACTCAAACAGACAGCAACATAAAAACAGCTTGAAAAAATGTGTTCACATGATGACAAATGTGACACAAAGACAGAGTGAGGTCAGAGGTCAGCTGATCAGTGTGGACATCATGTAATGGTGAGATCAGACAATCACATGTGATAGAAGTGTAACATGACGTCATGATGATGTAAGAAAAGTGTTTTCATGATGATATGTTCACGTGTTTCATTTAACATGTTAAAGACATGTTGGAGGTGGCACGGCAGGTGTGACCCTCCTCCTATGTGTGATCCAGGTAATCAGTCAACAAGGGGGGAAGAGGAAGCATAGGGAGGAGTTTCAGTCTGGATCGACCAATCAGAGTCCTGATCTGCAGACGACACAGCTGGCAGAGAGACCTCGGGGACACTGGAGCGAGACAGAGAAACATTGAGAGGGAGAGAGAAGGGATGGAGAGATGGTCAATTAATCAGCTCTTGGGAAAAAAACGACCTTTTCTTCTTCTAACCTCCCAGCTGTTACCTTCAAAGCTCTGCAGCAGTTTTTGTGTCTGAGCTCCAGGGGGCGCCAGCTCCACAGCACGCTGGTTGTTTTCATTTCTGATGTTCACATCAGCTCCAAACTCCAGCAGCAGAGACACCTGATCAGCACTGCCTCCTTTAACCGCTGCATGGAGAGGACTGTCTGTTCCACGACCCACGTTCACTCTGGCTCCTAGAGACACAAACATAAACCGGTAACTTCTTTGGTACTAGTACAGCAGGTAGACACTACTCACAGTAAGTTAGGGATATTGCCATTTACATGAGTGCTTTTCCTATTTGGTCTGAATTTTAATTAAATAAGTAATAGTTCCCATTAATATTACTATTGATGAATGAGAAGATTCCCAGCATTTTCATTAGTTGAATATTTCTCACCCACAAAATTTTGATAATAACAAAATATAGCCCTGGATCACCAACATTGATGTCAGTAGTGGGTGTTTCTACCATTTGCCACAATGACAGCTTGACAGCGACGTCTCAGGCTCTACAGGGTTCAGGTCAGGGGACATTGTCGGCCACACCATATGAGGCCCTGTGACTTCCTGGAGATGAGTTGTGACAATTCTGGCACGATGTAGTGGAGCATTATCATCCATGTACAGAAAGTTGGGGGGGTGCTGGCAGAATTGGGGGGTGAGGACGGATTCTTTGATGTCTCTGAGGTAAAAACGTGCAGTGACCGAGCCATCTACAATCACCAAATCTGTTTTGCGCTGCCAGGTGATGCCTGGTCAGACTGTTGCACCTCCTCTACCAAAGCTGCCTGTGCAAGGTGACCCAACACTCATCAATGAACAGGGAGGTAGACCACTGCTGCATTGCCCAGGTCACATGATCTCGTGCCCACTGCAAACTGTCACTATCTTGGTGTCAGTGGAGTCACCTGCAACAGTGGTCTGGCATTCAAGCCAAAGCGATGGAGCCGGTTGCAAATGGTTTGTCAGGAAACCCTGGTACCCCTCACTTCTCGTAAATGAGCCTGCAGCTGTGTGGCAGTTGAAATTGATGCCACATTGAAAACATTTGTCTTTTTGTATTTTTTTGTACTGGCCCCATTATGTAAGGCCTACTGTACACAGTGAGACCATTATGTGGAAAACACAAAATGAAGTTTGTCTATCATCCTGATACAATTACCTCCCTATCCCAAAAATCACTGAAGTGAAACAAACACCTTGTGTATGAATTCCACTGAGGACCTCACAATATCCTTCACTTATTGTGAGTAGTTTAAGTTGATGACTGTGGAATCAAGTTTGCACAGTTATGACACAGTTTACAATGTTGTGGTGAGATAAATGTACTGCAGAGGGTACAAAAGTGTGCTACAGGTAAGGATTGTGTCAGCCACCTTGAGTTACGACAGAAGTATAACAGGCAAAATAATACACAGGTGTAATACAATAAATGCGGTGACTTATGTTCAACACAATATGTAATATGTAATATTAATAACATAGTTGTGGTGCAGGTGGCGCAGGTGTTAGTCTTACCTCTGTGTAACAGAATCTTTGAGCACTCTGTATGTTGGTGTAAACAGCTGATGTAGAGAGGGGAGCCCAGGTGAGACTCTTCATCTGGATCAGCTCCATTGGACAGCAGAACCTCCACACACTGACTGTTACCTGCACACACAGGTGACCAGGTAAACTTTACATCACCTGTACCCACTCAAACACCCGAAACTGACTCATCACTCCAAATGACTTTAATCCACAAGTTTTGAGGCTTGTCTCTGAGCTGTTTGGCATATCGCAGGTGGGATTTTTTTAGGCTTGGCATAGAAATGGCTTTCTTCTGGCGACTTGACCATGCAGCCCATTTTTTTTCAAGTGCCTCCTTATTGTGCACCTTGAAACAGCCAGATTGCATTTTTGTCAGAAAGTCCTGTATTTCAGCTGAATTTATTTGTAAGTTTCTGCCAATTGTGGCTGAAACTTTTGTTTGTCTACCTGACAGTAGTTTGGTTTCAACACAATCCCTCATTTTCCACTTCTTAATTAGAGTTTGAACACTGCTTATTGGCATCCTCATTTCCTTGGATATCTTTTCACTTCCCTTTCTTGTTTTGTACGGTTTGATTACCTTTTCCTACAGATTCTTTGACAATTCTTTTGCTTTCCCCATGACTCAGAATCTAGAAATGTCAGTGCAGCACTGGATGACAGATGCAAGGGTCTGTCAGGAGCTCAGAAACTCACTGACCTTTAATACACACACTCTGATTACAAGCAAGTATATCACAGGTGAGGATGGTTACCTTCAGTAGACATTCGAACCCATCTGTGTCAACTTGTGTGAATATTATCAGGCCAAAATCACCAGAGGATGTAAACTTTTGATTGGGGTCGTTTTGGAAGTTTCTGTTTTCATTATGATTTAAGAGTTGTTTATCAGTAAATGGCTTTACCCAACCACTAACCATGAGAGAAAGAACAGTTTTTGTTATCATTCATCGTCTCTGAAAAATTGCCAATTAATCATACATTTTGCCAGGGTATGTAAACTTACGAGAAAAGCAGTACACTGACACCACTCACACATGCTTCAGATCATTATCAGATCATGCATATCACAACTGCTCTTACCTCTCTTGCAAGCTTCGTGCAGGGCTGAGGGGAAGTGTGTGTGTGTGGTGTGTGTATGTGCTCCATTCTGCAGCAGCAGCTCCAAACAGCCCACACTCCCTGAGGCGCAGCAGTTAAACAGAGGAGTCACGCCGTCTATGGTGGCAGCGTTAACCTGGACGCACACAGAAACAGGTTGGAGTGAAGAGGAAACAGAAGAAGAAGAAGATGCAGAATATGAAGGAAGATGCAGCTGCAGCAGCAGCAGCAGGAGAGAAAGTGTTTGCTCACGTTAGCTCCAGCGCTGAGCAGTGCTCTCACACAGGCCACGTGTCCTGACAGACAGGCTTCATGCAGGGGGGAGATGTGGTCTATGGTGACGATGTTGGCGTGGTATCCCTGAACATGGAGACAAACAGAAACAGGAATCACAGCTCACTCTAGTCTGTTTTGATTTATACTGGGACATGTCTCTTTTCCTTAGGTTTGTGTCCACAGAGACTCATGAATAAAGTACATTTGTAAACTGCTCTGTATTTGCTGTGTGAGGAGTAACTGCGCACACAACATACACCGATAAACCAGCTTTTTGAACAATCTATTTATGTTGCTGAGGCAAGATTGCTTTTTTGACTTAATCATTTTTTTTCAATAAAAATAAAATCCACGCAAAGTGAACTTAATTTTGTCAAGTAGATTACGAAAAACTAAACTTGGAATAAATCACTCCACTTTTTCAATGTGGTACTTTAACTTTGCCGGTCAAACCAGCTTGATCATACAAAACTAGTCTTTGTATAAATTACTTAATCTTTTGATGTTTTAATGGAGTTTTGTGTAATATCAGCTCAATTATATTATTTACACGTAGCAGGTGGGGTTGCCGGTCTATACTGTTGGGCATAGCTCATCTACCCAATGTAGCATAGACTGCAGGTCTATTCCATATAGTGTAGGCAGAGGGTTCGAACTGGCATGAACAGCCAGCACAGACAGCTTGTACCACCCGCGTGATTCATTTAAGAATAGCAGGCCCTCATGTCCACTGTGTGCCCTCCTCGTTCATGGTAACAAGGTATTGTAAGGAATTATGTTTAGTTTCTGGTTCCAGCACTAGCAAATGAAACAGTAAAGATAACATTATTGTTCCTTGTTGTGTGGATGAAGTCAAAAAGGTCTCCTCGTATTACTTAAATTATTCATGTTCCGAAAAAAATTCACACTGTCTTGTATTTTAGACAAATAGTTTTGACTTCAATACTAAATACATATGTGTGAAGACACTAACTTGAACTTTAGTTGTTGATTTCAGGGATTCGGTTAAGTTAAATTTATTTCTCCCCAGATTTATTTTCTTCAGTGTATACAGACCATGAGCCTCTGCTCAAAACATTAGAGTGACTGATAAGAAGGTGAAGAGCTGTTCAGTGCACCTGTGTCACTCAAAGTATCAATAAATCCATCATGCTAGACCTCAGCTGCATGTTGCATGTACAGTCCACAGGTGTGTTACCTGAGCGAGCAGGGTGCGCAGGGCGAGGAGTCGACCCTGAGACGCTGCTTCATGGAGAGGAGAGCGATCTGCCCAGGAGCCTAAGGCAGAGACACATATGTGTTTACTGTGACAGGGGTGTTTTTCAGATGAAAATGATTGTAGACGGAACGAGATGAAGATTTATCTCTGTTTTAATCTGAAAACACACATTAGCATGTGGGTAAGTGAACCAGGTTTACTCTTCCTCTATGTCTCTCCAGGATCAGGTGATCCAGAGATCAGCTCTATGGAGTCAAACTGAGCCACACTCAGGCTTTCATAGACCACCTGAGCGTGGAACCACATGCTACAGACAGGGGGAGCCATAATCTATACTGACTAAAACCCTGACAGCTGATGAAATCTAGCACCTGTCTGTGAGATGTAGATCATACCCATGTCTCCGTCCCCCCAAGGACCATCCAGCCACTGATACACATAAGACATCCTCTGAGTGACAGGAACACACACCGTGCAGCCAATACCTAAAAATAACAGCAACCAGTTAACCAGATAACTAAACATGACTTGGACAAGTTCAATGCAAAACACACTGACTAACCTGTCAGACCAATTACTTCCCCTGACTAACCCACCTATGGTCTTTTCAGATACTCAGGCGTTAACTCCTTCACTGTAGCTCAACCTCAAAGTCCACACTCACACATTCCCTCACTGTGGCCCCACTGTGTCTGTGAGGGCTCAGGGCTGTCCCACTGTGGGAGGGATCTGAAGGGAGCTCTCCTCACTGAGCTCATTTTGACTTTCTTTGACCTCAGGAAAGACTTGTTTCTGTATATGTTCTGATGCTTTGTCTCTCTTTCTTAAGTAATTTCCTTTTCCTGCTCACTTTTGGAGCATTACAAAACTTTCTGAAGAACAAATCTCTTCAGGAATGCTCATCATGAGGGCTTGGTCCACGTGTTAAGCTCTACTTTTATACACAGATGGTTGGAAGGAAGCAAGAAAACTTGGGACACTTGTATTAACTAGTAGCACCAACTTTCAAGGCTTGATCAACACTTACTCTGGTATCAATCCAAGCTGTTCATTAGGGCCCGAGCGACCGACAGGCGGGCGAAGGCCCTCTTGAAACGCTAAGGATTATTAGGGCCCGAGCGACCGCAGGCAGGCGAAGGCCCTCTTGGAACCTTAAGGATTATACATTTTTTCCGCCGCTTTAACCCCAATTTTCGCCCCTTTCCCTTGAAAAAAAGAGCACCACACTATGTCCTACCCCCCCTGACCACTGCAAAAAATTTATTATTTTGCCACTCAAAAAATGCTACAATCTTGCTAGCATTTAGCATTAGCTTAAAACGGTAGCCCCGCCGCCTACTTTCACTTACAAGTCTGAAATTTTTTGGCTACCTCAATCATGCCTCGACCTTCAAAAAATTCTCTTGGGCAAACTCTGAATTTCGCACAGCAAGTTCGGAAATTTGTCCCAAAANGATTAAAAGTTATTAAAAGATTGTTATAATCTTCAGGGGCGTGGCCACCAGAGGGCGCCAAAAAAAAAGAAAAATTTACATGCTCCGATTTGTATGAAATTTTTTGGGCACGTTTATCACTCCAAGACCTTCATAAAAATGTAAAATGTTAAGGCAAAACAATAATTTAAAGTTCTGAAATTTTACGTCAAAGTTAGAATTTTTGCGCTAGCACAGTGCGAACTTTTTCGAACTTGTCCTACAGTTTTTTTCTGATTATCTCCAAATTGGACAGGTGCATACTAGACCCACTGATGATCAAAAGTTATTGAAGGATTGTTATAATATTGATGGGCGTGGCCACTAGGGGTGCCAAAAGTTGACCATTTTTCAGAACCACAAAACCCTTAATAACTTTCTCGTACAAAGTCAGATCCTGACCAAACCTCTCACACATGTTCACTGAGGGTCGGACTCACGTCGGTATACCGAAAACAAGTGCACTTCATTCCGCGGGGGATAACCGTTGTCCTTTAGTTCACAAAATGAGACACTGGGTATCGAGGAGGGGGAAACTAGAAAAAAATTTTTGTTAACGTGTCTTTGTAGTTTTTGTAGAAGAACTAGTCCCATATATAAGGTCAAGTTCCTATTTTGAATGATGAGTCTTTAGTGTTGTGTCAAAGTCGACCCAAAATTGACCATTTTCTCACAAACACAAAACCCTTAATAACTTTCTCGTACAAAGTCAGATCCTGACCAAAACTCACACACATGTTCACTGTCCCAGCCTGAGCGCAGCCATATGGGTTTTATTCACGCAAAGTAAGGCGCCCCCTATTGGCAACAGGAAATCAAGTGTTTTATGCTGTGACCCATAGCTCCTCCCCCTTTGATCTTTTTTTGAAAACAATTGCACAGAAACATCAAAAACATCTTAAACAAGCACCGTTCATAAGGTCAAGTTCCTATTTTGAATGATGTGTCTTTAGTGTTGTGTCAAAGTCGACCAGAAATTGACCATTTTCTCACAAACACAAAACCCTTAATAACTTTCTCGTACAAAGTCAGATCCTGACCAAATCACACACACATGTTCACTGTCACAGCCTGAGTCCAGCCATATGGGCTTTATTCACGCAAAGTAAGGCGCCCCATATTGGCAACAGGAAATCAAGTGTTTTATGCTGTGACCCATAGCTCCTCCCCCTTTGATCTTTTTTTTTTAAAACAATTTCACAGAAACATCAAAAACATCTTCAACAAGCACCATATATAAGGTCAAGTTCCTATTTTGAATGATGAGTCTCCAGTTTAGTGTCAAAGTCTGAAGTGACTTCATGAATCAAGGACTCCTGAAAACTCCCTGATTTTGAGCCTAATCTCCTTCAAATTTCATTTAAACTGTCATGATCCATCCCTGAACACACCCTCAAACTGAGAGGATAAAACTGTATGTCTTAAAGATTTTTAATAATTCATTTTTTTCCAAGTTTTAGGCTGACAAAACTCTGTACCTTGCAAAAATAATCATTTCACTCCAGCATTAATGGTCATTTGGCTCCATCTAGTGGCCAGACTTTACTTTCAGGTGGTCTGAGTGAGTTTGGCCACTAGGTGGAGTCAAATGACCATTTTTGCCGTGTGATTTCTTTCAGTTCTGACATTGTGACACTCATTTTTAGAGCAGCAGGAGGCTGTGCTGTGAGCATGCAGCCATTTGATGTTGATATTCTATTTGAAATTTCTAAAACATCTTCAACAAGCTCAGTTAATGAGGTCAAGTTTCTGTTTTGAATGATATTTCTCTTGTAAAGTGTCAAAGTCTGAAGTGGTTTCATGAACCACAGACTCTCATGAAGCCCCTGAAGTTTAGCCTGATCTTTTTCCAGATTTCATTCAAATTGTCAAAATCCATCCCTGGACACACCCTCATACTGAGAGGATTAAACTCTTTGTCTTATGGATTTTTAATAATTCATTTTTTCCAATTTCCAGGCCAATCAAACTCTCCACCCTGTGAAAATGATCATTTTGCTCTAACAAAATGGGTTTTAGCTCCATCTAGTGGCCAAACTGAATCTTTTGGTAGTCTGTGTGAGTTTGGCCACCAGATGGAGCCAAATGACCATTTTTGCTGTGTGACCTATTTTCAGTGCACAGGGAGGCTTCTTGAAGAAACATGAGAGCAGACAGAGGAATGTGCTGTGGCCATGCAGCTCTCTGCATGTTGTCATTATTCTATTTCAGCTGAACCCTGAAACACATGAGCAGGGGTCTGCAACCTTTAAGGAGCCATTTTTCTTTATTTCACATGGATCAAGGTCATTCCACAGCCACAAAAATCTTCACTATAAAAGCAATAAAATGTTAAAATTCGACACAGAAGTAAATGTATTTAAAAGTAGAGCCACATGCAGCAAAGAACGGCCCTCGCTCCCATGTGGCTGACTGAGAACGATTGCAGCATGTTCAGACATGCACACAGGTCGACGCTTTTTAAAATTAAAGCCGCAAGCGGCGAGGAGCGGGGAGTCGCTCTCGTGCGGTTNAAAAAAAAGTGGAAAATTGGGTTTTTATAAAGCATCTGACTTGTGTTGTATCTGCAGTTAAATTAAAAAATGAAAATATTTTTCATTCTCATGTAACCTGTTTCTTTCAATTTTGTGGTTCCGTTTTTTTTTTTTTAAGTTAATTGGAGTGTAATGATTAACATTCAATTAATTCCAAACTGAAAACTGTACAATTAGAATTCATGTTTATATGTGATGTAGTAGATAGAAGGCACAGTGTTCTGTTGGGTCTGTTTGTCGTATGCTACTCTTGCTTTTTGTTTCAGAAAACAAAAGAAGAGCTGATGGACTTTTTCAACTTTATTATAAATATATAAAACTAACCCTGGGTACATCTTGACATTTCAGCAATTAATATGCAAATAATTTGCCAGATAAAACATTTCATATAAATCAATCTGGGGTGAAGAAACAGAAACCCTACAATAACAGATAGGTTTAGTTCGATATAAATAAAATATAAATAAAATGAAGTAAGGGGAGAAAATGGGTACTATATTTAAGGGAGGAGATTTTTTTATAGTGTTGTACATTTTTGGTTCTTTTATTTTCTCAATTCTTGAGGGAAAATTTTAAATTAATTTGGTTAAACAATAAATTCAGGGAAAGATTTCAGGATACTGTTTTAATGAACAAAAACATTAGAAAAAGAACACAATTATATAACAGAACAATTCATATTTGGTTTTTAATCTTACACCAAGAGTTATATCATTTATTAACGATAAATCATATAAAAAATGTTACATACTAATCCATCCAACAATCTCTTCACATATTAATATGTGAAATGTCATGATGCACCTATGGTTTGTTTTATACATGTAGAGCTAATTAAAAACAAAAGAACTCTATCAGCTTGACTATAACTTTTGAAAACTGAACTACAACACAGACCCAACAGAACAGACGTTCAACATGTAAAAACAGCAGGTAGTACCAGGGGCAGCTCTACTGGTGGTCCAAAGGGTCCCAGACCCAAACCAATCTTTTCTTTAAAAATTATTTATTTATTTACTTTGATAAATTACCAAGGGAAATATTGTTAAATGTTGCAACTACATGCTTGTTTCCTTATTGTTTGATTTCTTGTCATGAAAAAAATAAGCCAGCTCTGGCATTCTTGTTAGCATCTTGGGAGGAAAAAAAACAAGTGAAACATTCAATGCGATTTTATACAGTTAGGACTGGAGAATGATTTTGGGAAAGGCTGAAGATTTTTTATTTATTTAATTTTTTTTTTACAATGTTAAATGTCAATGCTCTTATAGCCTATGGGAAGCCATAGCAGCAACACCACGAAAAAAAAAAACAATACAGTAGGGGCACTAATGATAACATTACAAAAATGCAATCAAATATTGAGAGAGCAAAAATAACTGAAATCTGCTTTGATAGCACATATAGTAACAGTGGTATATGGGTCCATGTGTTTTATTAATCTAAATAATGATCCACTTACATCTTTTAAATAAAGGCCCACCCAACATTGGTTTGACCCACCCTTAAATGAAATCCTGACTCAGTCCCTGGGTAGTATGTAGTGCCTTCTTCATACTAGATTTACATGTAGAAGGAAGAATGTAATGTAGAAAACAGCCCAAGTGGTGCAAGACATCTTGGGAATATGATCCTCAACTAGAAAAATACAAAAACCACCAGCACAATAACAACAACAACAACAATAACAAGGAGCAGTGCATCAACAACAACACAGAAATTGTAAATATTCATTCACATCTGAACACTCCCTCTTTATCTAAGTCTCTCAATCTGATTATTTTCTTTCTTTATTCATGTCAGCTCAAGTGATCTGTGTATGATGATGCTGATAAACTCAAATGACCCTGGATGATAACATCAAAGTGGATTGTTTTTCCTTAATGTTCCCCTTATTATGTAACAAAAGCAGGACACCTCAGACAACATGACCTGTCACTGTGATGACAGTTAAACAAAGATATTATCATTATTGAATGGTGATCAGTAAGGGGCTTGTTTTGGTTGTTGTTTTTAAGGCTCTGTTGTTACTCTCAGTAAAGCCTGAAGCCCAGTTATCTGCAGATCCTTCCACTGAACACAGACAGACTCTGGATGTAAACAAACAGGGTGAGTAAAGTGTTAATGATGACTCTGTCACAGCTCGCACTTACACACAAACACGCAGAGTTTACATGTTTTGTCTCACTCTCTGTTTCCTGCAGGACTGAGTCAACACTGCTGTCCTGTCACTAGTCCTCTCTGGAGTGAACCACACCTCCAAGCCCCCCCCCACACACTCCATATCTGTTACCCTGCGCGTGCACAGACAGGACCGACCTTGGCTGGTAAGGATCCCCCAGCAAGCCTTCTTCCTCTCCGGGATGAATTCCACACGCGCTCCGGGCTCTGCGCCTCTTTTTCGGGACACCTCCGGAGCTCCAGGCGGGATATCAGGCATGGTGCTCGGACTTCAACTCCCAGGAACCCCGCTCTGTAAACCTCCACACGGACTGAGGGTCTCCTCTGGACGGATCCACAGAAACTCTGACAGACTGCAGCAAGCTGAGAGCTGCTCTCTGATTGGCTGGACTCTTTGTTGTTGTCCCGCTCGGAGCACGTGATCACTTCACATGCACGAACACGTGTGAACGACGGAGGCTATTTTTATCCGAGAATTGACATCCCACTCACTCACTCACTCACACACACGCACAGATTCTCAACTACATCAAATGAATACTACCATTACGTGCACGTGCATGTTTTTGTGAAGGTGTGTGTGTGCGCGCGCGCGCGAGTGTGTAGTGCTTAACTCCGTTATACTGGTCTTTCTGAATGTCTGTACCAATGGACAGCGTGCTTCCGCCTGTCACCGTTCTATGTTTTGAAGCCAAAAAACCCCGTTTCTCTAGCCGCCAATGTGCAGCCAGAGTCTACGCAGTAGAGACATCTTGCAGCCAGAGTCTGCGCAGTAGAGAATTTCTGGTGGAGCCAAGTAAAAAAGAGAAATAAAAATATTTATTTCCTCTTCTTCAGACGGTTTAGTCTCCTTTTGGCTCTCTTTCCCCAAGTTTCTTATACCCCCGATTAAAACTACTCACGAACAGCAGCTGTCAACTATCGTAAAAAAAGAAAAACTTATATCGCGGTTTTTAACGTCCAATAACTAATGAGAAACCAACTTCTCAGAAAAAAAAAACACCCGAACACCATTCAGCCAGATGACATCGTCATACTACCTTAGCGTAAAGATGAGAGAAACGTTTCTACGAGGTATCGTAATTTTTTAAAGTTTTCCTGGCTCATATCTGGAATACATGGGGAGGCGGGGCTTATGACCTATACTGCAGCCAGACACCAGGGGTCGGGGCATCTGCTGGAGGCTTCAGTTTGAGCCGAACGTCGTTACGTCCACTCATTATACAGTCTATTGTTTGGACACGCTTCACACGTCCCAATTCCAACATGGCCACGTCCGCTGTTCAGCTCAAAACGGGGCAGTAGTAACAGACGGGTGACGTCATGGAGACTACGTCCATGTTTTATACAGTCTATGGTTTAATCCCATCCTAACTCTATCTCTCAGGAACAACCTGGCTCAGCTGAAGGATGCTTACACCAAACTATTTGAGGACTACAATGAACTCAACGAGGAGAAGAAGAAAAGAGAGGTGAGCCAAAGAAAAGTCAAAAAATTTGATATTTGTCAGGACGACCAATTGTGGTTTGGTATCTGACATATTTTGTCGAAATTGTCAAATCAACTATTCTTTGACCTCCGTAAGTACAAACTGGAAACTGGGGAGGTAGGGACGTCAGAGTCGACCACGTCTTCCTCCACCGACTCGTCGATGTTCTCGTCGACTGACGACGACTTCTTCGGGAACGTACTAAACAGACCCGCATTGATGAAATGAAGCAGGAGATCTTTCAGAAGGAGACGGAGCTGGAGACCATCTCTGTGTTTCAAGCTCAGGTTAGCGAAAGTGTAAAAGTCTTGCAATTTTACCTGTAGCTGTTTTTCACTTAATTGCATGGCTCCCTTCAGTCTCAGAGCTGTCTTCATGCTTTTTTGTTGTCATGCAGGCAGAGGTCTACTCCTCGGACTTTTATGCAGAGCGAGCTGCAATAGAGAAACTCCATGAGGAGAGAGAGCGTCTGGCTGCTCAGCTAGAGTACGTGAAGAAGCAGAATGCCCATGACGTCCTCCTCTACCTCAGGGACCCGGCCATCCCGAAATTTAGATTCAGAAAAAAACAGGGTCATTGGACCTCATAGGTTGTTCCGTTGTCATTTAGTTTTGGTTTTTTCGTGTAAAGAGAAAACCTAAAAGATTTTAATGACGACGGGTAGCTGAAATGAAAGTGACACTTGTTTGACGAGGTCTCATTTGACGTTTGAGGTCTGGGAACCCTTTTACCTGTTTTTAAAACCAGGTACAGTAGCAAGTTCCCACACCAGCCTAAAGCTGCACATGATATTGTTTTCTTTTATATCTACAGTTCCAGATCACTTGCTTTTTCTGACAGTTATTGCATTTCTTCACACTTCAAACTTTAGAAAACAATTACACCCCCTAGAAATGTTTCTCACATCCTGTGGTGGTATAAAGATGGTATTTGGCTGCATTTATTTGTACCGAGGAGTTGGTTTTCCATTGGTTATAAGAAATTAAAAACCAAGTTATGAGTTTCTTAATATATCTATATAAAGCCTGGCACAAACTCTGTCTCCCGTCTGGATCGCTTATTTTGCTAACAGCACACACTGTGAGGGGGGTGAATTTTTTTCTATCTTGGCCGTTTGGAAGATATTAAGATTGAGAGCTTGCCCAATGAGAGCCACAGCTCAGATCACGTGACTGACGGGCACCCAATGGCTGTGAGTTTGGGCACTCATCACTCATCCAAATTCCAATATGGCCGCGTCCGCTGTTTTGTCCGCTGTTTTGTAACAGACGGGTGACGTCACGGAGACTACGTCCATGTTTTATACAGTCTATGGGTAGTAATCTAATGGCCCTTTTCCACTGACTCGCCTTGGCCCTACTCTACTCGGCTCTACTCGCTTCTACCCGGTTTGTGTTGCGTTTCCACAGGCGCGGTACTACGCGGCAGACGCCAGTTTTTAGTACCTACTCTACCCGGGTTCCAAGCGAGTAAAGCCGATACAAAAAGGTGACGTCGACGGTCTGCCGGTCACTCATTGGTCAGAGAATGTCCTCACGGAAGCTTAAGACTCTGTACGAATCACTTACAAGAGGCAAACGAAAAAGTCAGCGACGGTTTTTTAATGACATTTAAACCCGACGGCACAGAACCAGACTGAATGAACACAAAATACCACCTTAAAATGCACCTTCATGATTCCTAAATAAGTTTAAAGTCCTTTTTAAACGAAGAAGAAGTTAAAAGCAGAGATAGTTCAGTTCAAAGAGTCTTNACCGAGGAGTTGGTTTTCCATTGGTTATAAGAAATTAAAAACCAAGTTATGAGTTTCTTAATATATCTATATAAAGCCTGGCACAAACTCTGTCTCCCGTCTGGATCACTTATTTTGCTAACAGCACACACTGTGAGGGGGGTGAATTTTTTTCTATCTTGGCCGTTTGGAAGATATTAAGATTGAGAGCTTGCCCAATGAGAGCCACAGCTCAGATCACGTGACTGACGGGCACCCAATGGCTGTGAGTTTGGGCACTCATCACTCATCCCAATTCCAATATGGCCGCGTCCGCTGTTTTGCTTCAAAACGGGGCTGTAGTAACAGACGGGTGACGTCACGGAGACTACGTCCATGTTTTATACAGTCTATGGGTAGTAATCTAATGGCCCTTTTCCACTGACTCGCCTTGGCCCTACTCTACTCGGCTCTACTCGCTTCTACCCGGTTTGTGTTGCGTTTCCACAGGCGCGGTACTACGCGGCAGACGCCAGTTTTTAGTACCTACTCTACCCGGGTTCCAAGCGAGTAAAGCCGATACAAAAAGGTGACGTCGACGGTCTGCCGGTCACTCATTGGTCAGAGAATGTCCTCACGGAAGCTTAAGACTCTGTACGAATCACTTACAAGAGGCAAACGAAAAAGTCAGCGACGGTTTTTTAATGACATTTAAACCCGACGGCACAGAACCAGACTGAATGAACACAAAATACCACCTTAAAATGCACCTTCATGATTCCTAAATAAGTTTAAAGTCCTTTTTAAACGAAGAAGAAGTTAAAAGCAGAGATAGTTCAGTTCAAAGAGTCTTTTCAATTAAATCAAAGTTCGTCGGCGCAGGAGCGATCTGTCTGCCACGAGAGTCTTTAAGCACCAATCAGTCCAATAATCCAAAAATGAGAAACAGTTCAAAGAAGAATGATTGCTCAACAAAAAATCTCTAGTAGACCAGTCCCAAAAATCAAAAATTAAAGCGATCTCATAGGATCCAGTGAAGAGTTATGTCGGAAAGCAGCTCCCTCGTTTCCCTCAGCGCATGCAGCACAAGGCTGTTGTTTACCTCCGCCCTTGTGTCATGCCGCCCCACACTGAGCCGCTGTATTACTTCAATGAAATCTTTTGAAAGCTTTGTTTTTTCCTTTAAAGACCACGGTGGCACATATGTTAGTACACAATTATATTTGTGTCGCGTTATAGATGACATGCACGCACTTCTGCGCAGCACTTTAGCGCAGCTGTGTTGTAAGATCCACGCCCACCGTGAGTCTGTAGTCGGGCTAGTGGAAAAGCTAACCAAACCGAGTCGAGTAGAGTAGAGCCCAGCCGAGCCGAGCCGAGTAGGGCTGGAATTGCATAGTGGAAAAGCGCCAATAGACTGTAAATAGAATGGACAGGGTGGCTCTGTCTGTCACTGTTCTACGATTTTGAATCCAAAAACCACATTACTTGAGCCGCCATTGTGCAGCCAGAGTCTGCGCAGTAGAGAATTTGGTGGAGCCAAGTAAAAAACAGAAATAAAAATATTTATTTCTTCTTTTTAGAAAGTTTAGTCTCCTTTTGGCTTTCTTTCCAAAAGTTTCTTATATCCACGATAAAAACTTCTCACAAACGAACAGCAGCTGTCAACTATCGTAAAATGAAACTTATAACTCGATTTTGAACGTCCAATAATAAATAAAAAACCAACTCCTAAGTTAAAAAAAAAGACTTGAACACAATGCAGCCAAACTACATCGTCATCCCACCTTAGCGTAAGGATGACAGAAACATTTATTGTAATTTTTTTAAGTTTTCCCGACTCATATCTGGAATGCACAGGGAGGTGGGGCTTATGACCTATACTGCAGCCAGACTCCAGGGGTTGGGGCATCTGCTGGAGGCTTCAGTTAGAGCTCAACGTCATTACGTCCACTGATAATACAGTCGATGGGTTGTAATCATAGAATGTATAATTCTCGAGCGGCAACCTCCGGTCTGAAAAAATGAGACAACACGGAAGTGTTAAAAAGCTGCTGTTCCTCCAGTGACCGCTTGAGGCTGGCTCCAGAAGCACCGGAAGTACTGTACAAGCAGACGGGAAAAAGGCCATTTTCAGAGCCAAAATCGACGTATTTAAAGCCTGGTACAAATCTGTCTCCCGTCTGGATCGCTAATTTTGCTAACGGCTCACACTGTGAGGGGGGTGAATTTTTTTCTAACTCGGCCGTTTGGAAGATATTAGGATAAAGAGCTTGTCCAATCAGAGCCACAGCTCAGATCACGTGACTAGCAGGCGCCCAATGGCTGTGAGTTTGGGCACTCGTCACTCGTCCCATTTCCAATATGGCCGCGCCCGCCGTTAAGCCTCAAAACAGAGCTGCAGTAACAGACGGGTGACGTCACGGAGACTACGTCCATGTTTTATACAGTCTATGATAATTCTATATACAGTCATTGGTTGTAATAAGTGTCTCCCATCCTCAGGTACTGACTGGCAGCATCAGGGGAACATTCCAGAACACGCCTGCTCAAAGTGCAATGAAATCCTGCCAGACCTGGACTCCCCTCAGATTCACATCATGGACTGCATCAACTAGGCATGCATTACATCAACAACAAGTGTCCATGTCAGAAGCAGCTAAATTTGCACCATAATCTAAGTCTTCCTCTGCTTTGACCTGTACCTCTGCTCAGACACTTGAGACGACACGCCATAGTTCCATGATAAAATCTGCCAAGTTCCTTAAAAGTTAGAAAAACTTTAATTTTGTTAAATTATAATCATACAATCTGCAAAGTATCTTCAAGATTGGTGGTCAGGAGGTAGAAATAAGAAAAAGAATGGCAACTATCAGTGTGTACATCTCTCAGCAGGTTTTACCTAATGTCGTCAGGCACATTGTTTTTAGCTCTATGTAACAAGCTGGATTGGAATTTCTTCCAAAGCAAATCAAGTCAGGGGTATCAAAACAGAACTGCACCAAAACTTTTCTAAGATTTTGTGCCGTCTTCCTGTCATGTACAGTCCAGTCTCAGTGGGTTTAATTTGTTTACCCAGTATATTGTTATTTTTGTGCTCAAGGCTTTTTTTTATCAAAATTTACCGGGCCAACAGAATGAAAGTCTTTAGGTTTATCATTTTACTTCGAAAAATAGACATTTTTTTTTAACTCTGCGGACGATACCTGGAAATTATGATAAATTGGATTTAACTAGTGTAACAGCCTGTCACTCTAAGTAACTGCCTTTGTGCACAGGGTGCTTCAAGGCCCTGCTGATTCTGTTGTCTGTAGATCATGAAGCATTCTGATAACATCTAGGGCTGTGAATAAAAAGTTTAAGAAGATTAAACAATTTTTGAAATGTGTTTTTTGTTAAGTGTAATTATGGGGCACAATAAAGCCTGTAAATAGTTTTGCTTAGTGAGTTTGTAGTGACAACTTCAATTAAATTAGAAATGGCTAAATCCAATCCAAACAAACATTAAAGCTGTCAAGCAGCAATATGCGGGACCGAGCCCCTGCACGATTCGGGGCCCAGGTGCGTTTCACAGCCCATGCAAATAACGAGCGTGCAGAAGGCACCCAAAGATTAAGTTGGGCCATTAGATGGAGCCAAATGACCATATTTGCTGGAGCCAAAAGATCATAAATGCAGGGTGCTGAGTTTGATCAGCCTAAAAATTGGGGGAAATAATTATCAAAACTTGTAAGACCAAGAGTTTAATCCTGTAAGTTTGAGGGTGTGTCCAGGAATGCATCTTGACAGATACATGACTTGGATCCATGTGAAATTAAACACAATGGCTCCTTAAAAGTTGCAGACTCTTGCTCATGTGTTTTCAGGGTTCAGCTGAAATAGAATGATGGCACCAGTGGCAGCATAACTTTAGTATATCACTGTAATTTGTCAGAATAATGTGTGAGCCAAAATCGGCCTCAGTATAAAGAAAGTGTCATCCTGCAAAAATGGTCCTTTGGCTCCATCTAGTAGTGGCTCCACTGACACAGAACATCCAAAGAGTCAGAGAGAGATGTGCTTGAAAATGGGGGGAGTTCCATGAAAATAGTCATACTTCAGTACTTCCAAAGAAAGGATTTCACTCAAATAGAATATCAACATCAAAAGGCTGCACGGCCACAGCACATCCTTGTGCTGCTCTTTTTCAAATATTTGTAACTGAGCATTCAAGTTAAAACAGTGTGAACTTGATGTAAATATGCCTCAACATTTTGTCTGACTCCTTTTCTTTGTATTTTTTGGTAATTTCATGAATAATCTTTTTGTAATGCTTTCTGATTTNTTTTTTTTTTTTTAACTGTCTTCCATCCGTTGTAGCCCTGAATAATTTGTAGTTATTATTGTGTTTTACCCTCAAATGTTTGTCTATAACTTTTTTGAAAAATATATATATTTGGAAAAAGATTTGAAAACATTGTGTCAGGCCCTAAGAAGAATAAAAATATCCTGACACAGGCTTAAATGAATTTCCACCACATGAACCATTTAATTAAGGAGTAAATAAGTTTTAAATAGGTGTCCACTGTGGTGACCACTTCACACCACAGGGTTAACACAGAGCAGCCAAAGATTAAGTTGGGCCACTAGATGGAGCCAAATGATCATTTATGCAGGGTGCAGATTTGATCAGCCTAAAAATTGGGGGGGGGGAAGGTTATTAAAAGTTGTAAGACTAAGAGATTAATCCTCTAAGTTTGAGGGTGTGTCCAGGGATCTATCTTGACAGTTGAATGAAATCTGAAGAAAATGAAGCCAATAATTAGGTACTTATTTGGACTTCTTGGTTCATGAAGCCACTTTAGAGTCTGACAGTAACCCAGTAAGACATCATTGTAAATAGGAGCTTGCCCTTAGAAATGGTGCTTGTTGAAGATGTTTTTGACGTTTCTGTGCAATTGTTCTGAAAAATAAATTAAAGTGGGAGGAGCTATTATTCACAGAGTAATGCATTTCATTTCCTCCGTCAACAGGAGACGCCTTACTTTGCGTGAATGAAAGTCATATGGCTGCACTCAGGCTGGGACACTGAACATTTTTGTGTGTTTTGGTCAGGATCTGACTTTGCACAAGAAAGTTATTATTAAGGTTTTTGTGTTTCTAAAGTAATGATCAACTTTGTGTAGTTTAGGTGTTTCCAGTAGGGGGCGCTGTACATTGACACTTACATGGACTCAGGCTGTGACAGCAAAACATACGTGTGCACTTTGGTCCAGATCTGTCTTTGCGAACCAGAGATATAAAGGTTTGATTTTCACGAAAAAATTGTCAATTTTGTTCACTGTTTGTGGCCACGCCCTTCCAGTCAGGAAAAATTCAAAAATACCTTTGGTCCGTCAAAGTGTCTTGTACACCTACATGCAGTTTGGAGATGATCGGAAAAAAACTGAAGGAGTACTTAGCCTAATTAGCTACCCTGCTAGCGCAAAGAGTAAAAGTTTGTCGTACAATTCCGAAGTTGCAAAACTTTGTTTTGGTATAAAGTTGTATATTTTCTGAAAGGTCTTTGCATGAAGAATGTGCATGAGAATTTTCATGAAAATTGGAGTTTGTTTAAAATTTGGCGAAGCACTTTTTTTTGCGCTAGCTATGACTGAATTATGCGATTCAGCCGGAGTTTTCACGGGAAATTCGCCACATACCGGCGGTGCATCTAAGGGTGTAGCTAATTTAGAAATTATTAACAAAAAATTAGATTTAAAAATAAAGGAGTAATGAGGTCACGAATTTAGCTAATTTTCCGAAAATCCCAACTTTGACCTAAAATTTCGGCAGTAACCCATAAATTTGTAACACAACATTTTATATATTCTGAAAGGCCTTGGAAAGATCTATCTGGAAAAAATCGTTCATGCTGATCTGACTTTTAAAAAAAAACGTTGTAAACTTCAGCTCCCCCTTGTGGCCATAACGTAATAGTAATGAAAACTCTTTAATAACTTCATCCTCAATATGTTAAGTATACACAGGAGAACATAGAAATCGAACTCAAGCGAAATACCTGAAATTTGAGCAAACTGGGCACCAAAGAAACAATAATATTTCTTAGGGTTTCAAGAGGGTCCTCGCTGACACTGTCAGTGCTCGGTCCCTTATTATATACCACAGACTGTATGTACACATGCTGATTCTATCAGGTACTTCTTTCCAGTATTGGGTTGGACGGGTTGGATTTGTTTGCACTGTATGGACGCACGTGGTGTGTCACAGTTCCCCCCTGTTGTTGATTACCCTTTTTGTTTGTTGGCTCATGAATTATGTATTTTTAACCCATAAACAAATATCTGCAAAAGGACACCGGATTCAGGCCTGGAGGAAGACTGCTTGTTTCTTTTTAAAAAACTTCTTCCTTCGATTCACTGAGTTCGCTAATCTTTGTTTCTAGTTTCTTCGTTAAGAATGTATTTTTCCCTTCAGAGAAAAGATAGTAGCATCTTTCTCATTCACCACCGTCAAAAAGTTCTGCACGTGTAACCGAACTCTCCGGGGAGACGAGGGGTGGTGGAACGTGCTTCTGCAAAAAATGAAGGTTGGTGTACAGACGTCGCAGTGTTGAAGAGGACATGTCACCCTTTTCCTGTTAAAAATCCTCCCCTATGGCCGGCATCCAGAGCTATGTATGCTAGGATATCCAGACACATGAAGATATTCTTCCCACAGGCCGACCGTCACTCTGATTAACAGCTCTAAAAAAAATCAAAACTCATTACAACTGCCATTTGTCCCAAGGGCAAACTCATGAAGAGTCTGATCAGAAGAAACTATACTCAGAGAGCTCCGTATTTCTATTTCTTTCTATTTGTTTGTGTTTTATTTTCCACTTTTGTTAATTTATTTAATTATATTAAGGTCAGAGAGTTGGTTGTTTAATTTTTGACTTGATTGCAGAGTGACTGTGTTTCCTTTGTTCAGACATAAAAGTCCATTTTCAAAACCATCTGTCATTGTGTTCATTAAAATTTCATGTATCAAAGTACATCACTATTTGAAATTATTTTCCTATGATTGTCTTAACAGTGGAGTCTAACATGTGGTATGCTCTTTACGTGGGGTCTGACTTATGCAGACCAAATGTTTGGGATGAAAACACTCACCCTTGCCGACTTATAGAAAGTTATTGTATGTTTATGTGCAAACTAACTTGTTTACATTCAAAATAAACAGCCAAGTGATCTGTTTATATTTGAATGTCACAGCTGTGTGAGGATCAGCCAATCAGCTGATCTTTATTTTTTAATTCAGTGGACCAGAGGACCTTGATTGTTAAGACATCACTGCACAACAAAAGGACACAGTCTACTGCAGTCTCTGTCAAACCATTTAAACTGACATTATCACCTGTTCAATTACAGAGGTAAGCTGTTCAATTCAGAGGTAAGCTGTTCCACTTCGCAGTATTATCTGTGCACTTGTATTTAAAATGCAGAACCAGACTAAGGCACTTGGACGCTTCGAGCTAGAACAAGTCCAATCCTGGCACGAAAATACAGAAAACTTTTTCAAGGTCCTGTATGAGAAAGATGCCAAGATCAGTTATCTGGAGGGAAACCTTGAGCTTTTAGCAAAGGATCTAGACACAAAGACGAGCGAGCTCAGTGAATTGAAAAAGGAGCTTAAGTCTTTGAAAGAAGTGTTCAGGGAGTCGCATGAAAAACCTACCAAGTTGTTACAACGGCAAACTTCTGGAAAGCCTGGTCAGCAGATAATCTATACTCAGGGAGAGCTCCAAGAAAAAGCACAGAAGAACGAGCTTGAGGACAGATTTGAACAAGACCAAAAGGACAAATTAGAAGAGGAGGAAACAAAACTACGTTTTCTAAATGAACAGAACCAGGAGCTACAGAAACGGCTAAAAGACTATCAGAATGACGCAGAAGCATGGCGCCAACAAGAAATGTGTCTGAAGAAGAGTGTGACAGAATTGTCGAAAGAAAAAATGCCAGCTTCAAAATTCATTTCAAGAAAGAGTGGATGTGGTAAGGTGCCAGGCATCGCGCAGAAGTAGAGAGCTTCAAAAAGAATTAGACACATTGAAAAAACAGTTGAATGATCAAATGGTAGTGGGTCCTCTGCGCAGAGAGGTGAAAGAGTTGAAGAAACAACTGTCAGAGCACGAAAAAATGATTGATGAACAGTCAGACAGAATACGAAATAAGGACAGACGGTTAGCAGTGATGGAAAAGGTAAAAGAGCGCATTGAACTTTCACTACGTACAACAGAGGCTTTACTTAATGTAAAGTTTGATGTAATCAAAGACCAGGAGGAACAAATCGAAACTCTTACCGATACTTGTAAAGCTGTAAGAGATGAGTGCCGTGCAGCTGAGATTCGTGGTACTGACATGAAAGAACAGCTGGAGGATGTAAAATCAAAATTGAAAATTTGTGTGCGTGACAACAAAAAGCTGGCTGAGGACAATAGGGCTCTGACAACCTTCCAGAAAAATGTTAAATACGACATAAACGAATGCATCAACAACTCAACTTTCAAGCAATTGAAGGCTGCGGTCCTTAAGCTCTATAAACGCTACATCCAAGAGAGTGACAAACTGGAAGTGGATGAACTCACAGCTAGAGGTTACGAGGCTGCAAAGACTGAGCTTGACATAAAATTACAGAACATAAAAGCAGCCATGAATTGTAAGGACAGAACGATAAGAAAGCAAGAATTGAAGATCAAAAATGTGGTATTTAAATGTGGTGAAGAAATGAGCCAACTAGCAAATAATTACAACGACCTGTTAATGCAGAATAGGAAAACTCAGGAAGAGATAAAAAAACTGAAGGAGGCTCTGTGTGACGATAGAAGACGTTTGTTGCTGAAGAACAAAGTCACAGGAAAACGGGAACAAGCTTCAGTGAGCAACCAACCAAAACAGGAGGTAGCAGATACTGAACCAAGAGCTCCTCCGACAAACAAGAAGAATAACACATTCCCGCCTGCCTTTGCACATCTCCGTAAAAACTTGTTACCAAAAAGATGTAACAGAGTTGCTCCAATGATGGTATACCCCTAAACGCCAACAACACCAACAAAAGCTCTGTGGTTTACTCTGAGGGCTTCGGTTTGTCCAAAGTTACAACACAAAACTTAAAAAATGACATACACACACGAAAAAAGGTCCAATGTCAACATGTAACGTGTGCTTAGACTAACTCCAACGTCTCTTCACATACCCTGAATTTCTAAGGGCAAGAGAGGGCATATCTTGAAACGTCAAAGAGACCAAAAACGACTGTTTTGGTGAAATTCAAACAATGTAATTGTATTATCTGTTACCCATGCACAATGCATGGTTTAGTGAAATAACATAGTCTCTGCCACACTTCCTCTTGAAACAGGAAAAACACTACAACTCACTTGACAGTAAAACTATACATCTCTCTCATGCCCTTTGCCCATGACAAAAGACACACACACACACACACACACATACACATACTGAGGAGGACGCTCACCTACATTGTCAGTCATCTTGCAGAAATACTCTCTCCCAATTCAGTCCAATTTCAATTCAAAAAAAGCTTTATTGGCATGACAAACATACATACATTAGTGTATTAAAAGCCTAGTACAAAACCTGTCTCCCGTCTGGATCACTAATTTCACTAACGGCTCACACTGTGAGGGGGTGGATTTTTTTCTTTTCTTCTTTTTTTTTTTTCCCCCTTGTCCTGTTCAGCATCACGACAACAGAATTGCAGTCCGGCTGCCGTATTTTGCAGAACACATCTTACTTTGCCAAGAGGGGCCATTTGTGTATAAGGCTCCCCTTGAGATTTAAATGTTATTTTTATTAGTGTTTTGTAATTTATTTTTTCTGTACATTGCCAAGGTTAAAGGTTACTGCCTGAATGGACTAGGGTGAAAACAGATGAGGGATAGTGACAGAGGGAAAGAGCGTAGAGAGAGAAGGAGATAAACAGAGAGGGAGAGATAAACAATAAAACAACAGAAGAGAAAAACCACAACAACTGGACGAGTTAATACAGACAGGGGATCCAAAACCAGCAGCTGATCCTGCAAAAAAAAAAGAGAAGGAAACACAGTATTCCGAGGTCTTTGACACCACAATCTCTAGGAGCACCTGTGAGGAGATGAACTGGAGAGATCATGTGAATCAATGAGCACAGCAATAACAATTATAAATCTATATGCACAAGAACATATGTATACACATATACAGGTCCTTCTTGAAAAATAAGCATATTGTGATAAAGTTCATTATTTTCTGTAATGTACTGATAAACATTAGACTTTCATATATTTCAGATTCATTACACACAACTAAAGTAGTTTAAGCCTTTTATTGTTTTAATATTGATGATTCTGGCAAAAAAGTAAAGAAAAACCAAAAACCCCTATCTCAAAAAATTAGCATATTTCATCCGACCAATAAAAGAAAAGTGTTTTTGTCACAAAAAAAAAGTCAAACTTCTCATAAATATGTTCAGTTATGCACTCAATACTTGGAGGCAATCAGCCTGTGGCACTGCTGAGGTGTTGTGGAGGCCCAGGATGCTTCGATAGCAGCCTTAAGCTCATCCACAATGTTTGGTCTGGTGACTCTCAACTTCCTCTTCACAATATCCCACAGATTCTCTATGGGGTTCAGGTCAGGAGAGTTGGAAGGCCAATTGAGCACAGTAATACCATGGTCAGTGAACCATTTATCAGTGGTTTTGACACTGTAAGCAGGTGCCAGGTTGCTGAAAAATGAAATCTTCACCTCCATAAAGCTTTTCAGCAGATGGAAGCATGAAGTGCTCCAAAATCTCCTGATAGCTAGCTGCATTGACCCTGCCCTTGATAAAACACAGTGGACCACCACCAGCAGCTGACATGGCACCCAGACCATCACTGACTGTGGGTACTTGACACTGGACTTCAGGCATTTTGGCAATTCCTTCTCCCCACTCTTCCTCCAGACTCTGGCACCTTGATTCCCAACTTGTTGTGGATTTTTTTGATTAAAGTAAGCAATTTACCCTACTGAAGGCAAATTCCCAGATATCCTTACATATAGATGCCTGCTGTTGCGTTCGTCAGACGGCTGTCTCCAGGAGGAGACAAGGCCATAAACTAAAATGTTGTTCTCTGGTAACTGGAGACAAGCTCCCTGTCTCCAGGCTATTAAAAGCACACAGCAGCTGAGCTGACCCACAGATTTCTGCCCATTGACGATTTCAATGTTCTCTGTAATAGTTAAACTTGAACACATTCTGAAAACCCTAACAGGTCCTGAGTAATTCCCTTAATTCCAGGTTCACACTGTCAATTTGCTGATGTTCAGTTGACTTCATGAACACAAACTTGTAAGATGTAATACCAGATATTATCTGTACCCCTCCTCATTGATCAGGTGGTATCCTGTCCCCCCTACAAGGCCCTGCTGCTCTAAATAAACAGACAATCACCACTGGAGAAGGGACGTCCACTGGGTTTTTAAGGAAGGCAGGCTTCTACTCAGGGTTTTTTTTCTACACAGGTTTTAGGGATGGAGAGGTTATGTTGGAAGAAGGGATGGAGGTTTTTAGGCTAAGAGTTTTGTTAGAAGGTTTAGGAAAGGTTTTAGGAACTGCAAGAGGTTTCTTTTCAGTCGTTGTTCATGTTGTTTAGTGTTTTAACGTGCTGCAAATCTTTCAACTCAGAAGCTTTGTTAAAGATGGCTAGACTTGAATAAACTTTTTTTCTGGATTCAAGCTGAATGGACTCTCCTGCTGATTTGGACTCCTCTTTTCATCATTTTTCATGGGTAAATGTCTTAGAATTAGGAGACCTAGAATGAGAAATTATGCAGTAGAAATGGGGGTCCTCCCCCACTTTATATTAAGGTAACAGATTCAACAAGTAACAAGCGAACCCGAAAATTAGATTCTACAAACTGACATGCAAAATTTGCTTTCATCTGAAAAAAGTACTTTGGACCACTGAGCAACAGCCCAGTGCTGCTTCTCTGTAGCCTAGGTCAGGCGCTTCTGCCACTGCTTCTGGTTTAAAAGTGGCTCGACCTGGGGAATGCGGCACCTGTAGCCCATTTCCAGCCTACGCCTGTGCACGGTGGCTCTGGATGTTTCTACTCCAGACTCAGTCCACCGCTTCCGCAGGTCTCCCATGGTCTGGAATCGGCCCTTCTCCACAATCTTCCTAAGGGTCCGGTCACCTCTTCTGGTTGTGCAGCGTTTTCTGCCACACTTTTTCCTTCCCACAGACTTCCCACTGAGGTGCCTTGATACAGCACTCTGGGAACAGCCTGTTCGCTCAGAAATTTCTTTCTGTGTCTTACCCTCTTGCTTGAGGGTGTCAATGATGGCCTTCTGGACAGCAGTCAGGTTGGCAGTCTTACCCATGATTGCAGTTTTGAGTAATGAACCAGGCTGGGAGTTTTTAAAGGCCTCAGAAATCTTTTGCAGGTGTTTAGAGTTAATTCGTTGATTGAGCTGATTAGGTTGATAGCTTGTTTAGAGTACCTTTTCATGATATGCTAATTTTTTAGATAGGGATTTTTGGTTTTTCTTTACTTTTTTGCCAGAATCATCAATATTAAAACAACAAAAGGCTTGAAGTACTTCAGTTGTGTGTAATGAATCTAAAATGTATGAAAGTCTAATGTTTATCAGTACATTACAGAAAATAATGAACTTTATCACAATATGCCAATTTTTTGAGAAGGACCTGTACTTACCTACACAAGCAGCTGCATGGGTGTGAATGCAGATTATAACAATTGAGTTGTGTTTGGTGTTGATAGATCATGCCAGGGAGTGAACATGCAGGTGTAGCCCTGCTGCCTCCAAGGACCGGGCACACACCTAGAGGGCCCCCAGCGCCGGGCAACCGGCAGCTATGACAGAGCGCAGAGCCCAGCCAGACCATCCCGGAGACAGCTACGCACCAGCTAAGGAGGAGGCGGTGTGAGGAGACAGGGGCAGGCGGGAGGCAGTCCCCAGACCTTGCGGGGTAGGGGTCCCCGGCGGCCAGGGGCAGGGGCCCACCAGCCCCACTAGACGCCGGGCCCCCGATTGCGTGTCGGGAGCAGGATTCGGGGCCCCTTGAGCCCAGTGGCCCGCCCCCACAGGGACAGGCGAGAGGACAGGACCAACCTAGGCAGCCACCCACCCTGGGCTGGAGCCCGCCTCCAGCGCTCGCAGCCAGGCCCCAGAGACCATGGAGCCCCCCCTCCCCAGAACCCAACGCCCCCAATCCTAACCCGCTGGGACCCCCCTCCACTCCATACCTTACCCCACCAACCCTCCCTGGAACCCTAGTCCTCACCCCCCTAGTGTGGGCCAGGGGACAATTCAGCCGAAGACAAACACAGACAAGGACAACCACATCATTCAGTCCACACTGCCCATTCACACAACTGCACAACACTACAGCAACACAACAACATGACACCACGACACAACAACAACATGACACCATGACACAACGACACTACAACATAACGATGCTCCACATAACACTGCTACAACATGACAGCGACACCACAACAACATGACACCACAACACTACACTCCCCCCCTCCCCTTACAACGCCCATATGAATATATATTATATATTATTATATATAGTGGTCCCTACGGTCCCTTCCGCTGCACCTGGTGAGCATGCCCCTCAAGGCCCTAGGTGTGTGTGTGTGTGTGTGTGTGTGTGTGTGTGTGTGTGTGTGTGTGTGTGTATGGAGGAGCGGGGGAGTGAGGGCTTGGGGGCAAAGTAAGACCGGAGAGGAGAGACCTCCCCAGGGCGCAGGGCCGTAGTGGCTGGGGCCCCCAGCGTGTCCCAGATCGCCCATACGCCCCACACCTCATGAGGAGAGGGGAGGGATATCAATATTATTAACAACAATAATAATAACAATATTGATGTTAATGATAATGATAATGATAGTAATAATAACAATAATACCAATTATGATAATAATAATAATAATAATAACTAGAAAATTTGCATTTCCTTGCAGAAAATGCGTTGAAATGCTGAAACTGAAGAAAGCTATCTGTGAAACCTGTGAAATCTCATTGCTCTAAGCAGTTAAAAAATCTGAAAAAATTTTGAACCTGTTGAATAATACTGCTTTAAGCAGTCAAACACTGCTGAAAATGTTAAACTTGTGAAATGATACTGCTGTAAGCATAGAAAATCTTGAAAAAAGGTTGAACCTGTGAAATAATACTGCTTACAGCATCAAACACTGCTGAAAAATGTTACATTTGTGAAAAATATTGCTGAAAGCAGATGAAACAACTAAAAAAAATGTTGAACCTGTGAAAAATACTTCTTTAAGCATTAAACACTGCTGAAAAATGTTTAACTTGTGAAATAAATATTGCTGAAAGCATTAAAAATCTGAAAAAAAAAATGTTGAACCTGTTAAATAATACTGCTTTAAGCAGTCTAAGACTGCTGAAAATGTTAAACTTTTGAAATAATATTGCTGAAAGCATAAAAAATCTTTAAAAAGAATGTTGAATCTGTTAAATAATACTGCTTAAAGCATTAAACACTGCTGAAAAATGTTAAACTTGTGAAAAAATATTGCTGAAGGCATTGAAACAGCTGAAACTGCTCATTCTGTGTCATAAATTTGCTGAATGAGATAAAACAGTTGAAACTTTTTAACCTGTGAAATTTTACTGCCAATAGCAGTAAAATACAGCTAAAAATGTTTAACCTGTGAAATAAAATTGCTGAAAGGTGATTGGCAATGCAGGAATTTTTTCAAATTTTGACACTTAAAAAATGAAGGGAGATATGAGAAATGATGTAGTAAAGAAGTGTGTGTGTGTGTGTGTGTGTGTGTGTGTCCCCCTGAGTGTTCTGATTGCTCAGTGTCAGCAGCTGTGTGGTTTTTTGAAATGCTGAGTCAGCATTTCAACATAATTAATAAAACAGATCATATCTTTGTACATTACAAACATTAAAAAATTACAATTATTGGCTTTAAAGTATAAAAAATATTATCAAAAAGTGTACTGGGTGTTTGATATTTACATTATTTACAAGTTTTTAGGACCAGCCAAGTCCACTCACTCACTCACTCACTCACTCACTCATTCACTCACACTGGCTGCAGCTGTTGGTTGGACAAAAAGTGTCAGGTCGAAGTGAGTCAGAGGGCGTCAGCTTATCTGTCATGTTAAAGTTAAACTTTGCTGTAAAAATCAATCAATCAGTCAAACACTTGGTCAATTTCTCTTTATTTATATGGTGCCAAATCACAAGAAATGTTATCTCAAGACATTTTCCGAAAAACACAAACAGGGTCAGACCTGTTAACACTGATGATATCTTAGTAGACTATTAGAGAGCAACATCAGGACAAGATAAGAAATCTTACACCATCTTAACCCACCATAAGTACAGACTTTGGCAGCATTAACAAGTTATAATTGGGAGGAACAACATCCCTTTAACAGGCAGAAACCTCAGACAGAACCAGACTCATGTTAGATAGACATCTGGGAGAGAGAGAGAGAAACAGAGACAGACAGACAGACAGACAGACAGACAGACAGAAAAAATTACAGATGCTGACAGACAGAAGGATGAAGAAGCAGAGAGACGGACAAAGGGATAAAGACAGAGAAACAGACACAGAGATACACAGAGAGAGACACAGATAAACACAGATAAACACAGACACAGAAAGACACAGAAAGACACAGACACGGAGAGACACAGACACAGAGAGACACAAACACAGGGATACAGACACAGACACAGACATTGACTGGTGACAAATACATTGAATCAAATTACAGACCTGGGTCTTTGCCACCTCAGTTTTCAGTTATACTTGAAAAATTGTTCATAAATAGACTTGGTGGTTTGATGGGAGTATATGAGTTATTCTGCGACCATAAATATCAGTTTAGGAGCAACAGATCAGCATCCTTAACAGTGATGGAATTTGTTGAAAATACAGCCAAAGCTTTAGATAAGAAACAAAGTGCTGTGGGTGTTTGTGTCAGAGCGTTGGACATAACCAATCTTCTTAGTTCTTAGCTCCTGCATAAATTTGGGCGTTATGGCATAAAAGGTGTTACACCAAACTGGATAAGAAATTATTTCAATAACAAGTGTTCAGTATGACAAAAATTCTAAATGTAAAAAGAAAAACAGATTCAGTTAGTTTTAAGCTGGAGTTAAAGTTCATTTGTGGACAGACTTATAAAAAAATGTATGATTTTTTTCAGTGATGTTTTTTACTTTTTCTTATTGGATGCATAAACCACATGCTTGTTTCAATGTAATATATGTTATTATGTACTATTTATCTGTTTACTTGAAAGTTTTTTTTTCTTTTTGCCTTGAAACGGCACTTTATAGGCAGAACAAAAAGGGAAAGTGAAACTAATGGGGATCTTTCTGTTTTATTTGTTGTTTCCTGTCAGTGTTAGGCTGTGTAATTTTCTTTTATTAAGTTAGGAAACTTTACAGCCAGAGGAAACTTGACACAACCTCTACCATAGACACAAGGACATCTGTAATAAGTCATTTATTGTTTGTGTTATGTTGTTGTTTAATATTGCAGGGAAGCTAAAAATAGAGAAATGGGCTGATATTTTGTTCCCAAAAATGCTTTTCTGTTCTTGATCTAGGAAAGCCACTGGCTCTATTTTACTCCTTTCTATGTCTAAAGTCAAAGAAAAACTAATCAGGCATGTCAAATGTCTGGGATATGATTACTTGGAATTTTCTGTTGTATTCATGGTGTTGAAACTGTTTGGGACTTAATCTGACGTTATTCTAATGGCATATTCTCATCACCCCCCACCTCCCAAATAAAAAGAAAGAGGTGTATTACACAGGCCTGCTTTGTTAATGTGAAGTTATACCTGATACAGAACCTCAGACCTCTCAAGCTGCTTAGAAAGTCCAGTGGATTTGGAAAAATAACCGTCACTTGTCAGAGTCTTTGGCTCAGTCACTTAATTCAGTCATTCATTTCTCACTGTTTCAGCTCTTATGTTGTATTTGAGTCCTGCTCTACATATCATTTACAGGAAAAGCAGCAGTTCTTTCAAACTGTCCTCACAAGTGAAAGTGAAACTGTACAAGAAGTGTTTCCCAGAAGTGTTTCTATCCAGCCACACTGACACTGCTGGGAGAAAATGTTTACTAACTAAGTTATCAACCTATTCCTATGAGTTCTTGAGCATTAACAACATCATTTGTTACTTTTTCAAGATAAGATGTTGGTGCTCAAAATGTGCAATGCAAAAATTTTATGTATTTTGCCAAAGTCTTTTCCGAAAATATCTTACCTTCTTTAAACATGTCTAAAGTCTCCAGGTTTCACCTTCTGTTAATGTTTCAGTCTCATTGAGAACAGAGAGCCTGAGCTGCTGCCAGTTTGTCTAAAATGCAGCAGCTCGTCTCCTTAAAAGGACAAAGAAACACAAACGCATAACTCTGGTGCTTTCCTCACTTAACTAGCTTCCGGGTAGGTAAAAGGTCGATTTTAAGATTCTTCTCTTTGTTTTCAGGTCTTTGAACAGGCTGGCCAGAGTAATCCTGTTTACTATAACCTTGTTAGTTCTAACTATATGTCTGATTAGGTGATAAACAGTTTTTTTTTTCTTCTTTTCTTTTTTTTTTGCAAAAGTTTGACATAGAAGCAATGTCAAAATAACATCAATGTATCATTATGTGGGTGAAATTTCAAAAAAGCTTAAAATTGAAATAATGTCAAAATAACATCAATAAAATCATTATTTGTCATAGAAGAAATTGATGTCTAAGGATTGATGTCATGTTGATTTATATTTTTGACCAAGTGTTAAATGTCACAGTGATGTTTAATTGACATCAGTTTCCCTCTGGGGATCTTTTCCATAAGGGCCTGTCTGACCTCAGTCATTCTCATCAGCTGATCAGGTGATTTCAGACTTTCCTCGATCCTTTTTGTAACCTGATGGGGATCGAGTATTTACAGTTGTGGCTCCCACTTTGTCAAACCATTAAGCTTTGACTGTGTGAACTGTGTAAAACTTCTCCACTCTGAAAACCCTACTACAGATGCATTTGTTTATTTTGGCCTGTGGCGGAGTTTTTGTTCTATCCACATTGTTGTTTTATGTTTTGATATGTTATAAACTTTTTTCCTGCCAATTTTACGGTAAAATACTTTGGAAGACCACTGGCTGTGTATGAATAAAGCTGACTGTGACACTGACCCTACCCTTCAGTTCTGACCGGAAATACAGCCTCAGTCTGCTCATTCTGCTCCTACTATGGAAATAAAAGTACATTAAGAGTGGTTTCATTCCATTTTATTCTATTTCAAAAGGTCAAAAACCCTCTAGTTTAAATAAATGTTCTTGGTAAGTTACTATTCTCATGCTTTTTGGGTATTTTTTTTCATGAAAAAGAACATTTGTGCTTGCATTTATTCATTTGTTTATTTAGTACAAGCCCCAGAAGATATTTACGGGGCCAAATATGACTTGTTGTGATAAAAGGGCACCACACCCTGCTGGAATGTGTACTGTTAGTGAACTCAGTGATGAAGCAGGGTCTGGTAGTTTTTTTGTTTTGTTTTGTTTTGTTTGTCATTTTCATGCATTAAAAGAAAAACATAAAGAACACGTCTCCAGGAGTAATGGTTTGATCTGATCACTTTCAGTGCAAACGTGAGCAGAGCATCTTAAAGGATGTGGTAAACAAAGAGAACATCACAGAAACACAACACACTGTGGTCTCAGTGAGCGTGAGACATCTTTTTGCTTCTGGAAATCCCCCAAAACAAACTGCACCTCATCTAGTGATTGCTCTGTAAAAAAAATTAAAGCAGAATTTATTGAAACCCTACTAAAAGAACTTACTTTTAAAACTAGAAATGGAATTATCAAAATAGTATAAAAAGTGATTCAAGTGAAGATGGAACTGGACACAAAAAGAATGAAATGAGAAACAAGGATGGCAATGGCCAAATCAGTGAAGAAGCTCTTTAAAGAATAATGACCTGAGTCAGTGATGACAAAGACAAAAAGCTGGTTTCATTATTAGATCTTTATTCAGTTTAGCACATGAAGACATATATGAACATTTGTCAGTTTGCCTGAAGCACACAGTGTCAGCGTTTCTCAACACTGTTGGATTTTTTATTTTTTTTTTATTTTTTTAATTTTTTTTTGCTCAAACAGAAAAATCAATAAATGTACAAGTTAAGAAGCTTAAGAAGCTTCTCTGAGTAACTTTGGGAGTTTTTGCAGGAATTCCAAAAGGCCAGGTGAGGGTTTTTAGAATATGGTCACCCCACCTCTGTACACACCTCTGTTCACTTAACATAATCAAAGAAAGGAAAACATCATATTTCTAAAGGTGTGTTTAAGGTCTTTATACTTCCTCCTGTTTTTCTTTCATCAAACCTCATTTACTTTATCGAGTGAAAATGCTCCAGATGGCCTTTCCCACTGACTTTACTCCATCAACCACATTTTTACCTGCCTCAGCGATGGCTTTCCCAGCCTGCACCAAATGGTAGAGTGGATTAGACTCTTCAGCCTTGTCTCTGGCATGAGCGTTGTACTTATCATTCAGTTTTTTAATCTCTTCCTGCAAATTACTATCCATCCGGTCTTTTAATTGATTCAGCTCCCTCTCTTTTTCCTCTCTCTCTTTTGATCGCTCTAACTGCATCTCTTCCCTCTGCCTCTTCCTCTCCTCACTTAACTCCTGTCTCTCCCTCTTCCTCTCCTCCTGTATTTCTCTCCTTTCTCTCTCTCTGTCAGCCTGGAGTTGATCATTGATTCTCTTCATCTCTTTCTCATATCTCTGCTGAATCTCTCTCTCTACTTTTTCTCTTTCTCTGCGTATCTCTTCTTCTTTCTCCTTCAGGATGCGTTTTTTCTCCTCCTCCAGCGCCCTCTCAGCCTCTTGGAACATCTGGTTGGTGTAGTGGCTCCCTCCGTTCTTCTGGACTATATTTCTGATCTTCTGGAGCAGCACAGTCACCTGAGAGTGATCTTTTTTTTGTTTGTTGTTGAAGACATGGTACTGGCCGTTACATCTGGACACAAGCTGCTGCAGGTCTGGACTTTCAGCCAGGAACTCCTCGATGGTGATTCCTTCCATCTCCAGCTGGTCCCCCTTTGTGAAGAGAACCATGCTATATTTATCTGCAGCCTGACCAAAGATATGTTGGATCCTCTGCACTGTCTGTTTCTCCTCCTCAGTGTATCTGCCCAAACTGATGACCACCAGGAACACATGGGGACCAGGAGAGGAATAACTGATGCACTGGCTGATGTCTTTAGCTGTCTTGTCCATGCCAAACCTGGTGTCAAAAAGACCTGGGGTGTCGATGACAGCGACCTTCTGTCCATCCACTGTCCCTTTGCCTTTGGAACAGTCCACGGTCATAGACTTAGAACTGAACTTTGACTCAAAACACGGACGTCCCAGGATGGTGTTTCCAGTGGCGCTCTTACCGATCCCCGTCTTCCCCACCATCACTATTCTCAGCTCTTCATTGTTCGTGAACTGTTGCCCTGTTAAAAAGTAAGAAGGAATGAGAAGATACAAAAAAGGTAAATATTGATGAGCTCTAAGGGTCCAACTGAAAAAAATTAGCTTCTTTTTCTGACATATTTATGAGCCACACACACATCACAACCATTCTCTTTGACTTATTCAACATCAACATAAACACTGTAAAACTGTGCTGTTCAACTAATTGTTTCAACATTGTAATCAATACAATTTATCAAAAAGGGATGAAATTACTAACAAAAAAGTGTGGGAAGCCAGAAACAGAGAGATGGTTTATTGTGTTTCATAATCTCCCTTTGTACTGGCAACATAGATCATTTAAAAAATCCCTTCAGGTGCTTTATGAAGAGTGCTCTTAAGATTCCCGAGATTAAAATTCAGACTTGTTATCAAAAAGTCCCTTCAGGGGCGCAGATGGCCTAGTAGATATGGCCGCGCACCATGAGGCTTGCCCTCGAGCGGGTGGCCTGGGTTCGATTCCCGCCTGTGGCCTGTTTCCCGCATGTCACTCCCCACTCTCTCACCCCATTTCCTGCTCTATCCACTGTCCTCCCCTATCCGATTAAAGGCAGAAAAGCCAAAAAAATATCTTTAAAAAAAAAAAAAAGTCTCTTCAAACATTCTCTCTTAAAGAAGCCTGGAAAGAGTGTTTTGTAGAGTCACAGTTTATCAGAGAGAAAATTATGTCTTAATATACACATGCAATATATACACTGTCTAAATTACTGTACACATAAATTGTGAACATAAATATAGCATATTTATGTTCACAATTCCTCATGATATTCAGTTGATTTAACAGTACTTCTTTTGTATGACAGAAATTAATTATCCTGAACAAATAGATAAAGTGTCATGACTTACCAAAGTTTGGGTAGTTAAAGTTGGCAGCAGGGTTGGGGTAGCCAAAGTTGCCGTCCATTGTTCAGTCGGAGAGCTGTGAGTAGATGCTGTAGCTGAAGTGAAGTCTCTGAGCTCTCGTCTTTTGCTGCAGCTCTTTTATAGCAGGCAGCTCAAAGACAGCCCCCTTTGTCAGAGTGAAAGTGAAACTAAGTGTGTTCTTGGCTGTTTTCAGTTGATTTAGTGCTTTAAAGAGCCCCACCCACTGAAACAAAGGGTTGTCAGTGTGAGATGTTCAGCTTCATTCTTGACATGTCCCTCAGTGTAATTTCATAACTTCTCTTTATTGAGATGTTATGACAAAGTCTTTGACACAAATAATCAATGTTTGAAGCACATATGGCTTGATAATGATGTTTTTCCTTAAAAAAATATATTATTATTATTATTATTATTATTATTATTATTATTATTATTTGTGAGGCAAATAATCTCTTTAAACTGCTATTTTAGCAAACAAACCATCTGTTTCAAATTTGCTGCATCTTCAAATCTGAGCTGACTTTTCTGAATGCTTACATTTTATTTCAGAATTTAAGTTTTAACTGGTCCACTTTGATGTTTACTGCCTTGTTTGCGTCCTGTACAGTAGAGAGGGACAGGGTCTGTGTGCAAAGCCCTGAACTTTCCAAAGGGAGTTCCCCTCTTTTTTTGTCTACTTCACTTTCTGTTTAGCTGAAGCACTTGAGGATTAGGAGCAGCTTGCCCTGTATACCTCCATGTCTAAGGCTTTCTTTGTTCAAAGTTTAGCAGCCTCTGCTCCCTGCCAAGCCTGCTGCCCTCCCCTCTCTCATTTACAAGAAAAGGCAGCAGTTCTTTTCACTGCTCTGTCATCCTGTGCACTGAGCCCCCTGTTGAGGATAAATGCAATAGCATGTTAGAATGGTCTCCACATTGACTGAACAAACAGGACAGAGGCTTTCCTGTCTTTGAATAAGAAAACAAAACTTTTTCTGCAGCAATACAGTGCACTGTCTTAAAAAAAAGGTTCACACACACATCACATATATATTTTGTTTTTATGCAATGACAGATAAGCTTCTATCTTGTTTATACAATACATGTGGAAACAATTCTCTCTCTCTCTCTCTCTCTCTCTCCCTCTGTCTGTCTGTATATGTGTGTGTATATATATATATATATATATATATGTGTGTGTGTGTGTGTGTGTGTGTTCAAAAGTTTACATACCCCAGCGGAATTTGTGCTTTTTTGACCTTTTCTCAGAAAACATGAATGATAACACAAAAACCTTTCTGTTGCTCATGGTTGGTGCTTCGGTGAAGACATTTGTTAACAAAAAACTGTTAACTCTTTTTAAATCATAATGAAAACACAAACTTTCAAACAACCATAATGAAAAGTTTACACCCCCTTGTGATTTTGGCCTGATAACATGAACACAAGATGACAAATGTGTTTGAATGTCTACTAAAGGTAACCATCCTTATAATCAGTGTGTGTGTGTGTGTGTATAAAAGGTCGGGGATTTTCTGAGCTCCTGACAGACACATGCATATGTCCTCAGGACTGCACTGACATCTATGGATTTGGAGTCATTAGGGAAGCAAAAAAAATTGTTTAAGGATCTGCAGGAAAAGTTAAATGAACTGTACAAAACAAGAAGGGATCATAAACAGATATCCAAGGAATTGGGGAAGCCAATAAGCAGTGTTCTGATTCTAATTAAGCATCCACAATTCCTTGGATGTCCTATTTCATCCCTTTCCTGTTTTATACAATTTCCTTTTCACACAGACCCTTTGACAATTCTTTTGCTTTCCCCATGACACAGAATCCAGAAATATCAGTGCAGCACTGGATGAAAGATGCAAGGGTCTGCCAGGAGCACAGTAATTCACTGTCCTTTTATACACACACACACATACACACACACCGATAACATGCTGATAGATCACAGGTGAGGACGGTTACCTTTAGTAAACATTCAAACCATTTGTGTTAACCCGTTTGGGCAAACCAATGACCTCATTATTATTTTCTTGTTCTTCATTAAACAGAATAAACTGAACCAAATTAAGTGCACGACTAATTTGGGCCATTAGAATACCAAGGTGAAAAATAGGATTATGTTTTCGATTTGGATGTTAATGATTTTACCAGAGGTAGGGAGAATCCTGAAGAGCTGACAGGTAAAAATATAATTTTCTCAAAAAGTGACTTAGGTCATTGGTGTTCTTGTCTGATTACTTGGTCCCTTGCAGAACATTGGACTATGGGAACATAAAACTATGGGGATGTAATCACAATCCTTCTATTTGTAGTTACTTTACTGCCCAACACTGAAACTGACTTTTCAAAGGTCCATTCTTGTCACTTTTCAAACAACGGCTTTCTGTAACTACAAATAGATACATCCACTCGTTGCTTTGCATCCTGGAAAAGTTGACTTGAATAAAGAAAAGTACAGTTAGAAAAAGATCTGCTCTCTAAAGCAAACGTGCACCTCAAGAGTTACGTCTTTATGACAGTGAGTGATGGTGCTTTGTCCTAGAAAAAAACCATTGACAGAATTCAGGCCACAGCTGTCACTGAAACCAACACTGAATGAAAAGTCCTCAAAGAGACTTTAATCTGATTAAGATTTTTTACATTCTTGATATTTTCCACTTTCAGACTGGTCATTTTAAAGGTGTCACAGATCAGGATTACATAAGTACAAGTACAAGACTGTGAGCCGAGATGTGTCACCTCAAGTTTATTTCAACAACATAGAACAAAACCTTAAAACATGTCATACAATTTTTGAAAAACTAAAAAACAAAAGTAAACTGGAGTTCAAGTAAAGTAAACAAACTGATAAATAACAGAGGACAGCAGTGAAGTTGAATTCAATAAAAGTTAACACTGTATTTTTGTACTTGTCAGTTTCTGTTCCTACATGCAGGTCTTAGAGAGAAAAATGTAAAGCATGCAGCCGTATCAGCAGGATAAACATGGTTCATGTTACAGATTTTTGACCATCATTTGGCCTATAGCCAAGAAAAAAAAACACCAAGGTGATTTTATTCCTAGTTCACAAATAACTTTTTCTTTTAATTGAAGATGCTAGAATAAAGATAGTCATTTTAAGATGCTTAATTAAATCCTGTTCATTGCTGTCTAGCTTTTTAATCGTAAAAACCTTATTAGATCTGCCAGAGTTTGTCTTAACGTTTGCATCTTACCACATACATGCTTTTACTACAAACTTGTGCTGCTTGCTCCAGCTTCCTGGGCATTTATACTTTTTAGTTTCGCTGAAGTCACAGACAGAAAATACTGAGACAACAGAGGAATCACAGAATGGTACAGTTATTGTCGGGTTCAGGTGGACTCTCTGTTTGCCTTCTCAAACTTTCTCTTTCTCTTTCCAGCTCTGCTTCATGTTGTCTCTGTAATTCCATCCTCATTCTTTCCATCTCTCTTTCCCTTTCCTCTTGAGCTCTCGCCCTCTCAGCTTCTCTCTGCATCCTCTCCATCATCCTCTCCCACTCCCTCCTCTCCCTCTCTCTTATTCTCTCTCTTTCTCTCTCTTCCCTCTCTCTTTGTCTCCTAGCTTCTTCGATCGCAGCGATTCTCTTCATCTCCATTTCATATCTTTGCTGCATCTCCCTCTCTACTTTTTCTCTTTCTCTGCGTATCTGCTCTTCTTTCTCCTTCAGGATGCGTTGTTTCTCCTCCTCCAGCGCCCTCTCAGCCTCTTGGAACATCTGGTTGGTGTAGTGGCTCCCTCCGTTCTTCTGGACTATATTTCTGATCTTCTGGAGCAGCACAGTCACCTGAGAGTGATCTTTTTTTTGTTTGTTGTTGAAGACGTGGTACTGGCCGTTACATCTGGACACAAGCTGCTGCAGGTCTGGACTTTCAGCCAGGAACTCCTCGATGGAGATTCCTTCCATCTCCAGCTGGTCCCCCTTAGTGAAGAGAACCATGCTGTATTTATCTGCAGCCTGACCAAAGATATGTTGGATCCTCTGCACCGTCTGTTTCTCCTCCTCAGTGTATCTGCCCAAACTGATGACCACCAGGAACACATGGGGACCAGGAAGAGCAAACCTGACACACTGACTGATGTCTTTCGCTGTCTTGTTCACGCCAAACCTGGTGTCAAAAAGACCTGGGGTGTCGATGACAGTGACCTTCTGTCCACCCACTGTACCACTGCCTTTGGAACAGTCCACGGTCATAGACTTAGAACTGAACTTTGACTCAAAACATTGACGTCCCAGGATGGTGTTTCCAGTGGCGCTCTTCCCATTTCCAGTCTTCCCCACCATCACTATTCTCAGCTCTTCACTGTTTACACTGTTATACCCTGTGTTGGAGAATAAAAACACTGATCAGACAATCTTTTCCACTCTCACTCTTTTACAACCATCATACCTTGACTATTGTGTTCTTTGGAAAGTCCAAACATCAGTAGGCTGAACCAGTTTTCATATCTGCATTTTATTAATTGAACTTTTCAGTTAATTTATATGCTGATACTAAGTCTGGTCTACATGATCAATTCATGTGAGTGCAATGTCATTCCACCTCACTGCCTGAATAAGTTAGGAAAGTGGAATGACAGCAGGAGAGAACACACACGTAAACTTTATCTAGCCTCATTTTTAATGTTTTTGATCATAAAGAACCCTCCATGATACATTCATACAATAGACATGTTCAATATTTGAGAATTTTGTGTAAAATTTGTAACTGGCATTCTTAAGAAGTTTTGGAAACTGGAAAGAAGAAAAAACAAATCCTCAACAAACATACAAATGTAGACTCCCTTTCTTATGGTGCTGTCCAGAAGAAAAAACAGGTGATGGTTTTCATTTTTTCAGTTGTCTGTTTGTTCCCTGACAAAACACTCATTTAACTTTGAGCAATAAAGAGTACAAAGTTTATAAATGTCCTGCTCCAACCCCAAACATTTTCTTTCAAACTCCAAACACAGACAGATAACAGAGATCAGATTAAATCAGTCCAAGACCAGATTTGATGGTGTAAAAACTTACCACGGAGGTTGTACCTGTTGGCCATGTTGAAGCATCTAATGAAGGCGCGTCACACAGAGTCAAGGCTCAGAGCTCAGTCTGTCTGATGTCTCTCTACTGTAACAGCTTACTGCCCTCAGACTCCACCCACCCACAAACATTGAGCAATGTGCACAGAAATGAAAGTGAAAGTAAAAGTGAGGTGCAAAATCTGTGAGTATTCATTTACTCAATTCATGATTAACACAGCTGGTTTGCACAATGTATGAGTAATTTGTTTGCACATTTAAGCTTCTGAGTGACTGACTACAAAGAGGGGGGGCTTTCCACCTGCTGTGTCAAAGCTCTTGTGTCTCACCTTGCAGGAAGATTTTTTTTTCAGCTTTCCTGTCACTTGCTTCCTCCAACCTACCGGGGATCTGTCTGGTTGTGCTCTTTTTTAAATGAAAACCCAAAGAAATAGAGGAAAACATTTGAAACTTCAGATTCATAACTGACACTTGGGACCCACTAACACCTTGTATCTCCACAAAGATGAAAGTGTAATTATGTGCACACAATATGATGGGATGTACATTTTGTCTTACTGTGCATAATGAACCAGGCACACACATTCACCTTTGGCCTCACTGTTGCTGTGTTTTTAAACACATCACTATCCAGGCTACCTGAGGCACCAGATGTTTTTTATTGTACTCTTATTCTACCTGCAATAGGAATATACTGTATACATCTGCCAACATTTATGACCTAAAAAAAATTACAGAACTCTTGCCTTAACAGTATTCTAGAAGTTATTTCTATAAATTCATCATAAGAAAGGTAATAAGAATGCTCCCTTATGTGGTACTCATGCTTTTCCACAAGTGTAGTGAGACCTCTGCTGGACATTTTGTAGAACTGGTAACTAAGTGAGCGAGTAACCAGTAACTGAGGACAGGTGACAGGGTTTTGGGTGGATTTTTTGTTTTTTTAAATTAAATTATTTATTTTTCAAGTGCATTTTTCAACACATGAACAGGATGATCACATGTTACAGGAATCATTAGCATAATGTCCACCTTTAAAACATTAGAGGGTAACACACCCTCACATAGGCAATGGCAAAATAGTAATGGTGCCAAGGGGGTATTGTTATGCAACCTAAAAAATAATCTTAAAAAAAGAAGCATAAAATAAAGGTCACAATTATTATACTATACATCTCACAGCCTATAATTGTTACAGATAAGACTCAATACGTATGTGATATTTGTTAAGTGAAGTAGAGAGGGTTGCTCAGCCAACAGGGTCAGTATCTAGTTGGAGGGACCAATAACTCTAATTAACAATGATGGTAAATTACTTTCACTCATATTTGCTCAGAGACTTAAACAATGATTCAATACAATTAAAGGGTGACCCAGCAAAATCCAGGATGAGATATTTCATAATCTGTTACATAATAAATTTGAATGTAATTTTTTTCCATCAAGTGTGGGTACATTTATTTCCACATAGAAGAGATAGTTTATGGCATTAGTACTTAATTTGTTACCCAATATTAATTGTACTTAATATCTGACGCATTATATACAAGTTCAAGTTAGCTTCATATTTCAAAAGAAAGTCTCTACAAGTTTATGTCTGTCATTTAGGAAATCCAAGGAATAAAAGACAAAACAGCAGAAAAAAACTCTGGACACTGTGAAATCCCTATTTATGTTTGTATCTGTATATATGGTTGAATGTGTTTCATACAGATTTTATGTGGCGAGACGAGGAGAAGAGTACGCACACACTCAAGGGTAATGTCAATTAAACAATGGTTTCTCAACCCCTGAGCGGCCCGACAACGCCACCCTGGGAATCTCACCCAGGGAAGTAATAGGATTGATACTCAAAACTTTAAGACACTCAGGTTCGTATACAAAATGGAGCATGAGACGTGGTTCCGGTAGAAAAGATATAACAATATTTTATTTTCAACACGTAATAAAATTGAACGTTCTTAATAAAACATCTTACTCACAAGGAAAGGGGAAGGGGGGGGCCCGGACAGGGCCGGAGCTTACCAGTGGGAAGGAAGGGATCCCAGGAGAGGAGCACCCAGGGNTTTATATAAAGAAATTTGATAAATAAATATTGACTGTATCTACGCTTTTAAAATAAAGTTTTACGAAGAAAAAAAAACTCTTCTTCCGCTTATTCATCGCTCGTATTCAAGTCTCTTCCTGTTTCTGGTTCATAAAGTTGAACGTTGTACACGCTGAACGGAAGTGCATTCATTGATCTAGTTCAAAAAAATAATACAAACCTTGTGTCAACAGTACAGCAATTCAGCAGTTGTAAGGACAGTAGTCCCCCTGAAAAGTTTGTGTGAATGATTTAAGTATTCAGTTTACTTTTCATTACTTTTTCTGATGGGACTGTCTTGACAAACTACCACGACTTTAAACGGTGGTTTTATTGTGAAAGTCCTGAACCGGATTCCGGAAGTACGCATAGCGTGAATGGTAATCTTCCGGAGTATACACATTAACGGTTAGCTTTTTCCTCTTTCTCTCTGCTCCTCTGTGAAATAGTCTTCAGTTTTGTTGTCCTTACTTGTCACAGGTGTGAAACATGAACACGGTTCTCTCCAGAGCGAACTCGCTCTTCGCTTTTTCTCTCTCCGTCATGGCGGCGCTCACCTTCGGCTGCTTCATCACCACCGCCTTCAAAGACCGGAGAGTCCCGGTGCACATCCAGGTCTCCAGAGTCCTGCTGTAAGACCTGTCTCACACCTGTTAAATTTCATATATATGTGAAATATTCTTCATGTTTGTGCTTCAGAGGCAGTAAAACAATCTAAAGAGTCTCAGCTTCTATCAATGTGTGAGCTCCAGCCTCCGGGTGTAAACGTGTATTTATTTTCATCTATGATAGTAACAGGCGTCGATGTGGTTATAATGTAACACAGTTGTATACAGTAGTTACCAGATCATTGCTGTGAGCCCAGACATTCTGCAGGTGTTGTGGTGTAATCTGTAGCGGTTAGAAAGTGAGCACAGTGTGAGCATCTGTTTCAGTTTCAGGGTGTTTGTCACAGCTACTTTAACTGTGTGTTAAAACAGTGTGACCTGGCTGTTCAGACTGTGGTCTCCTTCAAAAACATCTGGTATGTGTCTGATTCAGTTGTACATTTGGAAGTGGTCAGAATCAGACTAGAAAATGTCAAATATGACTTGTGCTGTTCAGACAGAAACAAAGTAGATGTGGGTCAAATTTGAGCCAAAGAATCAGATTCAGGTCACTTTGAACTGTCACAGCTGAATTTAACCCTGTGTTAAAACATGTCTGTGGGGTTAATGGTGGACGGCTCATCACCTCTGACTATCATGAGACCATCATCTCACCTGTTAGGTGACCTCCCTGTTCTGCAAAACAAAGGCATTAGAACATAGAACAGTTATTAACACCTGAGTGAGCACATGAGGAGACCTCCTCAGTCTCCTCTCACTGGTTTATTCTTCTCCTGGTTACATTCACCTCTGACTGAATCCTGGTTGATACTTCTGAGCTCTACATGTGTTGTTGTGTGCCTGTGTTGCTCTGTAAAAACCTTCTAAAATTTTGAAATCAGTGTGGTCTCTGTGACAATGGTAACAGCTGTTTACGGTTGTTCTTTGTTTTCATGTCTTCCCTTTCTTCATGTGTCCTCTCTGTTTTTCTGTCCTCACTCTCCTCATGTTTACGTACTGCATCCAGAAGTGTCCCAGGCCTCTGTCCTCTGTATTTTCATGTCGGACTGAACGATATGGACAAAATTTCATATTTCGATATTAATGCCAGATATCTAGATATCTAGATATCAATACACTATGACTTTGGGATTAGAGAAAACTTAACATTTTTCAGAAACATAAAGACATCATAATATAACACAATGTGTAAAGTGGGGTTAATTGATTAGAGCTCACTGTCAGTCATCAATATTAACAGAAAGTCACCAATAATCATGTGACTGTCTGAGCAAGGAGGGTGAGCTGGGAAAATCTACATCCTTGATATATTTGATATAATCGATACCGGGATATGAATATCTTGAATTTTAATATCTCAATACTAATATGATAACAATATACCTTTCAGCTGTTTTTTATGTGTGCTTTTTCTCCTATCCGTTTCTGTGTCCTCGTAGTTTTCATGTCTCTTTTCTGGCTTTTCTTTTTACAGGAAGAATGTGGACGACTTCACTGGTCCCAGAGAGCGCAGTGACCTCGGCTTTGTCACCTTTGACCTCTCGGCCGATATCCTTTAATCTACTGCAAATGTTATACATGAGAAGAAACTGTCCATCAGCCCGAGTAGAGCAGAGAAGATGCGTTTTAAACAAGCTGATGTTATTTACACGACTCATGAGCTGAAATGGATCAAATAGGGCATATCAATGATAATAATAATGATTTTAATAATGATACAAACAAACAAATGTAAAAAGTGGGTCAGTTTGGCTGTTTTTCTTTAACTGTTCTTACATCTGCAGCCCATCTTTGACTGGAATGTCAAACAGCTGTTTCTCTATCTGTCTGCAGAGTATGCCACCAAGAGCAACGTGAGCACACACACACACACCCATACACACACTATGTCTTTCAATCTCCAGTGTGTCTCCAGCCTTGTTCACACCGCCGGCCTTAATGCTCAATTCTGATTTAATGCTCAAACCTGATAATTTTCTTAGCTGCTCAGATCACACTCTTAATTATGGTCTGTATGCAGACTGTGATGTAAAGAGCTGACACTGGTGGAGTGACACGCACGTTCGGTTAAACATTAATGATGTCACACACAGAAGAGTGTTTATGGAAACGAACATTACAGCAGCCAGTAGTTTCATTTATGGTCTTATCTTAAAAATGGCAGCAGCTGTCAAATTTGTGAGTGTGGGGGGGGAATATTTAATCATAATATTAAACATTTTATCATGATTAATTTCTGTTTCTGGCACATGTTGCTGCAGAATGATGTTAAAATTGCATTTAATGCGACCTAGCTTTTCTGACTGGGGTCACTTTCAAAAAAATCTGTTATGTGTCTGATTCAGAAGCACATTCAGAAGTTTTCTGAATCAGACTGGAAAATGTAGATGTGACTTGCAGAAACAAAGCAGATATGGGTCAAATTTGAGCCAAAGAGTTGGATTCAGGTCACTTTGAACTGCAGTGTGAACAAAGCCAAAGTGTCAAACTAGACTGTGATCATTAAAAAAAAGCATGTTTGTATGATCCCATCAGGTCCAACCAACAATCATGTTAAATAAAATCACAGTGTACATCATAACATCATTGATAATGACTGTCTCTCTCTCTCTGTTTGTTTGTTTCAGTCTCTGAACCAGGTGGTGCTGTGGGATAAAATTGTTCTTCGAGGTGAAAACACCAAACTGAACCTCAGAGACATGAAATCTAAATATTTCTTCTTTGACGATGGCAATGGACTTAGGTAACAAACACAAGCACACAGACACACACAAAGCATCACTTCATGGTCATTGTTTCCAGCAAACAGAAAGTTATCAGTATTAGCTCAAAACTAAATACCTGTAGTAGTGCCAGCATACCAGGCTGTAAATGTTTGCTACCGCTGTGAAAATTTTCACATGGAGCTCTGTGGGGGCTGACTCACTGCTGGAGACTGCCTCTAGTGGACACTCAGGGTTCATTTATTCAGGATGAATGTGCTCTGCTCTGTGATTGGCTGACTCTTCTGTCTCTCTCATCTGCAGGGCCAATAAGAACATCACTCTGACTCTGTCCTGGAACGTCGTCCCCAACGCAGGAATCCTGCCCCTTGTGGCCGGCAGCGGTCACATCAGCCTCCCTTTCCCTGACTCATACGAGACCACCAAGAGCTACTGATACACACACATACACACAACTGATCGGTTTTTAATAAAAAGTGAAACTGTGTGTGTGTCTGAGTGTGTCTGTTTCATTCTGAATGTTTGTATGTGAACTGGGCACGGCTGAAAATAACTGACCAATCACAAACAGGAACAGTCTGCCACATCATGACAAGCATGACATCAGAGACATAATCATGAAAACTGACACAAACAGAGTTGCAGCAACATAAAGAACACCTGACATGTAAAAACAGGAGAGACTAGAGGTGAGTTAAGGTTCATGAGTTCTGTCCCGCCCAGGGCACCTGTCGGTTCCAGCAGGTCAAATATATGACTGTTTAAGACCTTTTTAATGCCACCTTGGATGAAATATAAGTCCAAAAACACTTTAAACATAGTTGGTTGGGGATCCCACTGTATTACAACCATTGACTGTATCATTATACAGTCTATGATTACAACCAATCCATAATGTGTCACTCAATGAGCAGCATATAAGATAGCATCCACTTTATATGTCCTTCTCAAAAAGACCAGTGAAAAAAAACATTAAACATTCAGAGATCCTGCCCTGACAAATTTAACCTTTGAGTAATTTATCTAAGACCAGAATATAACATTTAACATCAATGAATTAAAGAGTTTTTAAAACCTTAGCTTTGGATGCATCAAGTCTTTTTAATGCGGGAGAACCCTGCCACAGTCACTGTGTCTTAGCTGTGACCCACATATCTCCTCTCCACTGACTCATCTTTAGCTCTAGTTCTTCAGGTGTGTGACAGGATCAAACAGAGGAGCATAAAGATGATATAGATAAACATGGAACAGAATGTATATTGACTAATTGGCTTCTTTGACAAGCCTTCATGATCAGTCACTGGTTCACATGATCTCAGTAAATAATAATATGATTCACTAGAAAAGCAATTTCTGAAGAATTTGTGCTATGATGCAGGAGACAGGAGCAGCATGCACTGTCATCAAATTAATAATCCTTATCAGGATGCTTAGGATGTTGAATGACTTAAGTATTTTCTGAAACTGTTGGAATGAAATGCTAAAAGCTTGCACTGAACAACTGGAGACAGTATGAGTCAAACACGTAGACTGAGAAGTCTGCTTGGTGTTTGGGAAGTGAAATTTGTAGCTGTGCTGGCAGGTTTTCTGGAAAGTGTCCAGGTTATTTCTCCCTTCCTGTGCACTTCAATAATATTAATTATTGAATAATTATATATTGAATAATAATATTGAATTCCTGTATAGTTTCCAGATAACCAGACTGGAATCAAGATAACCAGATCAAGGAGAACTAGAAAAGCAATTTCTGAAGAAATTGCGCTGTGAATGCAGAAGCTGAAGCAGCTTGCGCTGAACTGCTGAATGCAAAATGTTGAAGGAGAACTCAGGAACATGAACATGAAGACTCGGCTGAAAGGATGTGAAATAATGTCCAAAATGAGAATATGAATCGGTGAATTGAAGAATAAATGGAAAAGAAAGGAAATCAATGAATCACAATGAAAGAATTTTTTATCCCTAGAAGTTGTGTGAGAAATATCAGAATTATCAGATGTTTGAGACAGTGAAGTGTGTGTGTGTGTGTGTGTGTGTGTGTGTGTGNAATAAGAAGAAGAAGAAGAAGAATCTTAAACTTTTTTGACACAGAAGAACATAAGCTGTGAATGCCTTGCTGCATTCACAGCAATAAAGATATTTTGACATTAACTTCTTCTGTTGTTTGTTTATAAGTGGAAGTGTTCACTCAGGAAAGTGGAATGAACCGTTCACAGTTGTTTATGTTTGAAAAAGTCTGAGTTTTAGTTTGAACAGCAGGTTTTAAAGGTAAACACACTCTATGACCGTGTGATGTCACAGGTGTGTCAGAATCACAGAGAGTCCTTTAGTCCACACACTCACTCTCAGAGTCCAGATCCACTTCAGGTCACAGTTCGACAGTCTACCAGAGAGATTAGTCCACAACCTACCACAGAGATTTTAATCTACGACCGTGTTCAACCACATCCATAGATCAACAATGAACTCTAACACGCAGCGACGTGGTCATGGCGCCAGATCAGCCAGGACTCACAGGTCCACTCAAGACCTGGATGGAGCCAACAACGGCGTCCAAAACCGTCAGGAGGAGCAGGAGGTGACGGAGGAGTCGTGGCAGAAGGAGCGTATGAGAATGAGCTACAGACTCCACCACCAGAAATACAAGGTGAACCGTCTGGAGGGTCTCATCGACCTGAGGGAGAACGGGTTCAAAGAGGCGCTGCAGGAGAACGTCCACACCATCTCCAAACAGGACACCGAGATCTCCACGCTCAGGAGGGAGCTCCACTTCAAGGAGGAGCAGATGGAGGCCGCCCAGCGCCTCCACCGGGAGCAGGTGGAGCAGGTTTCTGCCAAGCTGGAGGAGGAGAGAAAGAAAGGAAGTGAGCTCAGAGAGGAGGTGTTCAAGGCGTCGATGGAGAAAGACAGGATGGTTTCTCAGCAGAAAGAAAGTGAGAGGAGGCTGGAAAACGTGACGAAGCAGCTTCAGCAGAGAGACAGCTACATCCAGGAGCTGAGGAAGGAGAAGGAGAGTCTTTCTAGGTCTGAGTAGGTCTGAAGTCGGGTCGAGTCCTCGTTCCTCTCTCTGGTGGTTGTGGTTGTCCTCGGAGACCTCCTCAAACTCAAAGCTCTTCAGGAGGAGAAGGAGGAGAGAGAGAAGGAGGTTTCCTCTCAAATTAAAGAGCTGGAAGAGAGGAACCAGGCTTTGGCCGACAAAGTCTCAGACGTGGAGGAAGAAATCAAATCCACCAGGACCAAGATCTTTGAGGTCAAGCTGGAAAACATCGGACTGACCAAGAGAGAAAACACTTTGACTGCCAAAGTCAGGGAGGCTGAGGCAGAAAAAGAGGGAATGGTGGAGAAAGAGAAGACTTTGTTGGCCAAAATTGAAGAGCTGGAGGACGAGAAGAAAGACCTGGACCTCTTTTTGGTCTAAGACTGGTTGTCTCAGAGTCTCAGACTCCTCCTCTGTTCTAGTCGTTTCTGGTTTTAGAAACTCGAGCTCTGTCTTTTGTAGTTTGACAGGGAGCAAAAGGAAACTTTGACCACCGAAGCTGAGAAGGCTAAGGTGGAAAAAGTTGAAATGGTCGAGAAAGAAAAGACTTTGTTGGCCAGAATCATCCTAGATCTCTTGCTCTTCTTTCTAGACCTTTTGTTCTTGGCCTGAAACTGGTTCCTCTGGTCGAGAAACTTCTTGTTTTAGAAACTCGAGCTCTGTCTTTAGTACAAACTGTCCGAGCAAGAAAAGATTTTGTTCGACGAAGCCAAGAAGGCAGAGGCTGAAAAAGAAGAAATGGTGGAGAAAGAAAAGACTCTGTCAGCCAGAATCGAAGAGCTGGAGGACGAGAAGAACCAGGAAGTTTCTGAGCTCAGAGAGAAACTGTCAAAGTCGTCTCTCCAGAGCCAGATGAAGCTGGAAAACCTGAACAAACAACTGGAAGAAAGGGACAGCTTCATCCAGAAACTCAAGGAGAAGAAAGAAAGTCTTTCTAACAAACTTAACCTGAGTACGTTTCAGCTTTCTAAGGAGATGGAGAGGAGAGAAAAGGAGTTTTACTCTATTAGAAAGAAGATCCAGAAGGAGAAGAAATACCTGGAGAAGAAGAACGAGAGTTTGGCCGACAGAGTTCGAGAGTCTGAGGAGGAAACCAGATCAACAAAGACCAAGATCCAGGAGCTGGAGTCAGAAAACATCAGACTGTCGGAGCTGGAAACGACTTTGACCACCAAAGCTCATCAAGCTGAGGTGGAAAAAGAAGAAATGGTGGAAAAACAAGACGCTCTGTTGGTCAGAATCGAAGATCTGGAGGAGGAGAAGAAAGACCTGNAAACCAGATTCTGACCAACAGAGTCTCAGAGTCTGAGGAGGAGACAAGATCAGCAAAGACCAAAATCTTTGAGCTCGAGACAGAAAACATCAAACTGTCCGAGCAAAAGGAAACTTTGACCACCGAAGCTGAGAAGGCTAAGGTGGAAAAAGTTGAAATGGTCGAGAAAGAAAAGACTTTGTTGGCCAGAATCAAGGATCTAGAGAACGAGAAGAAAGATCTGGAAAACAAGAACCGGACTTTGACCAAGGAGACCAGCTCTTTGAAGAACAAAATCTTTGAGCTCGAGACAGAAATCATCAAACTGTCCGAGCAAGAAAAGATTTTGTTCGACGAAGCCAAGAAGGCAGAGGCTGAAAAAGAAGAAATGGTGGAGAAAGAAAAGACTCTGTCAGCCAGAATCGAAGAGCTGGAGGACGAGAAGAACCAGGAAGTTTCTGAGCTCAGAGAGAAACTGTCAAAGTCGTCTCTCCAGAGCCAGATGAAGCTGGAAAACCTGAACAAACAACTGGAAGAAAGGGACAGCTTCATCCAGAAACTCAAGGAGAAGAAAGAAAGTCTTTCTAACAAACTTATCCTGAGTACGACTCAGCTTTCTAAGGCGATGGAGGAGAGAGAAAAGGAGTTTTACTCTATTAGAAAGAAGATCCAGAAGGAGAAGAAATACCTGGAGAAGAAGAACGAGAGTTTGGCCGACAGAGTTCGAGAGTCTGAGGAGGAAACCAGATCAACAAAGACCAAGATCCAGGAGCTGGAGTCAGAAAACATCAGACTGTCGGAGCTGGAAACCTGAAACTGGTGGTTTCGAGTACAAGCTGAGGTGGAAAAAGAAGAAATGGTGGAAAAACAAGACGCTCTGTTGGTCAGAATCGAAGATCTGGAGGAGGAGAAGAAAGACCTGAAGGAGGAGAACCAGACTTTGACCAACAGAGTCTCAGAGGTGGAGAAAGAGATCGAACCCACCAAGAAGAAAATCCTGGATCTGGAGTCAGAAAACATCAGACTGTCTGAGCTGGAAACGACTTTGACCACCAAAGCTCAACAAGCCGAGGTGGAAAAAGAAGAAATGGTGGGAAAACAAGACGCTCTGTTGGTAAAAATCAAAGAACTGAAGGAGGAGAACAACGAGCTGGTTCTTGTCATCACCAAGAAGAACAGAACGATCTGGCAGAAGACGTTTAGAACAGAAACCGAGGAGGAAAAGACGCTGAGGAAACATCTGAAAGCGAAAAAGAAGGAGTTAAAGGAGAAGAAACACAAGAAGGAAGAGAGCGGTGGTGATGAAGAGGAGGAGGAGGAGGCTCGTTGTTGTTCTGACTCAGAGCAGCAGTAACTTCTTCCTCCCCCCTTCCTCCTCCCCTCCCTCTTTCTCCTTGGTTTTAAAAAAGTACTGATGCGTGGGTTCTCACCGGGTTCTCCGGCTTGCACAGTCCTGTTTGTTTGTAGTTCTACATCCAAACTGCCCCCCCTCCCCTTCTTCTTGTCCCCCCCTTTAACCCCCGGTCGAGGCAGACGACCGTCCACCAGAGCCCGGTTCTGCCCGAGGTTTCTTCCTCACGTAGGGAGTCGTTCCTCGCCCCTGAAGCTAAAACGCTCTCGGTGNCACCAAGAAGAACAGAACGATCTGGCAGAAGACGTTTAGAACAGAAACCGAGGAGGAAAAGACGCTGAGGAAACATCTGAAAGCGAAAAAGAAGGAGTTAAAGGAGAAGAAACACAAGAAGGAAGAGAGCGGTGGTGATGAAGAGGAGGAGGAGGAGGCTCGTTGTTGTTCTGACTCAGAGCAGCAGTAACTTCTTCCTCCCCCCTTCCTCCTCCCCTCCCTCTTTCTCCTTGGTTTTAAAAAAGTACTGATGCGTGGGTTCTCACCGGGTTCTCCGGCTTGCACAGTCCTGTTTGTTTGTAGTTCTACATCCAAACTGCCCCCCCTCCCCTTCTTCTTGTCCCCCCCTTTAACCCCCGGTCGAGGCAGACGACCGTCCACCAGAGCCCGGTTCTGCCCGAGGTTTCTTCCTCACGTAGGGAGTCGTTCCTCGCCCCTGAAGCTAAAACGCTAACGCTCTCGGTGGAAACTACAAACAAACGTTCAAACTCTGTCGGACTTGAACTTGTTGAACTCGGTTGTTTCTGACGTGTTGGTGTCACCAAAACGTTGGTTACTCTGAGTTCTGCAAGATTCTGCACTGACGCTGTAACCGGAGATGTTTTAGACAAACTGAAACATTTGTGGTGACGGCGTTTTTAAAAAAGTACTGATGCGTGGGTTTTTTCTCTGGGGGCTCCAGCTTTTCCCACAGTCTGAGAAACATCATCATCAGGTCGACTGGTGACGACGAAATGTTCGTTTGTTTGCGGTGTTACATCCAAAATCACTCTCAGACCTCCTTCTCTCTCTCTCTCTCTCAAAAAACAACAACCAACTCCCTCCAATAAAAAAACAACAAAAAAAAAACATATCTTTTAGTGTTTGCCTCTTAGAAAAATGAAATAATTAATGTGTCACATACTTCAAATATAAAAAAAAACAAAAAAAACCCCACATTTTTTTCCCATAAAAAGTTTGTATAAAGTTTTTAAATTTACAAATATGTACCCTATGAGTCGTCATAGTTCAACATTTAACTCAAATATGTTGATAAGAGACTTTTCTGTAGGTCTAGGCATGACTGCTGTGTAAAAAAAAAAGCTGTGATTTTCTTACCCAGGTGGCGCTGTGGAGCATATATCAGCACAAAAACACTGGATTGTGTTAATATCTGTACATTTGTTGTTAATCCTTCCATCAGCTGAAGTTAGGATTTCACTGCTGTGAGTCTTAATTACTCTTAGCATTTTAACCAGCTCCTACTTTATGTTTATTTTGTGAATATTCAGTCAGCCATGTGCCACTAACATAGATCAGTAACTTTAACACTGATCAAGATGGAGTATCGCCCCCTTGTGGTCACACAAAGAGAGTTGGTTGCATAAAATATGGATGATGATTGTAATATAATTTCCGCTTGTGTTTTTAAATCACTGTTGATAAACAATACAACAGTTTTTCTTGTATTTTCTGCAACCAAACGTATACCACACTGCAGAAATGGAAATCTAAGCAAGTTATTCTGTCTTATTTGTAGTAAAAATGATCTTATTGTTCTTTATTCAAGCCACATTCACCAGACAAGGTCATAAAAATGTCTTTTTTTGAAGTTTTTTTAAGACAAAAATGAGGTGTAAATTGCTTTTAACAAGTCAAAAAAATCTGACGAATTTGCCCGGGAAGTTTCTTGAAATTAGAAAGATGTCTTAAAACAAGAATCTTTTATCTTATCCCATTGGCAGACGTTTTTTTTTCTCGTTACAAGCAATTGATGCCTCATTTTTGTCTTTAAAAAACTTGAAATGAGACATTTTTATGACCTTGTCTAGTAAATGTGGCTCAAATCAAGAATAGTAAGACAAATTTTACTTGAAATAAGACAAAATGACTTGCTTCGATTTCAGTTTTTGCAGTGTAGTTACGGGGCTTTTTCCACCTCAGGAAAAAACATTTGAGACAAATTCAGAACAAAAACCTTTGACCAAAAACACTGGATTCATAATTTTTTCACCTCAGACTCAATTTTGTGCAAAGATCTAATCCTTATAATTTCAAGAGGGACGATGTTCGTGTCTCTTCTTAAGTGATTAAGCGATGAAAAACATCTTTAAAGATCGTACACTGGTGGTTCTCAGTCTTCCTCCTGGTCAGGTGTTTCAACCCCCCCCCCCGGATCTCTCACCTGTCTCTGGGGGGATTCTTTCCAGAGAGGATGATGGGAGTTTCTGACAGCTCGTCTCCCTCCTCTTGCATGACTTAGCAGGGCCCAGCGGAGCGTTACGACATCCGATTCCCCGTGTGGCAGCTGAAGAGCAGGGAGGTGAGGAGGGGGGGGCGGGCCCAGGAGGTCTCTGGGGGGCAGAGGTCATCCCAGGGGGGCGAAGGCTTCTCCTCATCCTCTTCCTCACGCTGTCCGTCAAAGGTGGACCTGCTCAGGTGCAGAGACAGACTCGACTCTTTGGTCTCTGTTTCCTGCTCTGACACTTCGTCGGTGCGGTGAAAAAAAAGTCTTTTTATGAACGAATCAGCTTCTTTGTTCGGGACGGACACAAACTTTGACCATGTGACAGTTTCTCTGACTTTAACGAACCTTAACTTCATTTTTGAAGTCCGGACAGTTTGATGATGTCACTTCCTCTGCAGTCAGACCTGATGAAACCTGCCGTTTGTTTCTGATGTTGGACAAACACTACACTGAAAAAAACAGCTCATAACATTTACTTAAAAAAATCCTCGTAACAATTTGCACTCAGATTTTTTGAGTAAATTTTACAGCTGTCATTATAAGTAAATCTTAATCACTAATACGAAGTAAAATTTACTTACTCCTTACAGTAACATTTGCGAATATACTAAGTAAGTGTTACTTGGTTTAACTGATTTCTTAAGTAGTTCTTATTAACACAAATTAAGTAAAACACTGTATATTTTTGTATGTATACACATTTACAACATCAAAAAATTAAGTAGTTTATATTCAATTGTGATATGTCCTGTAATGAAATTTCTAGGTAGTTTTTGATCTTTTATTTCCTGTTTGATAAATTGAATTACTTGGTTGTTTGAAATTAAATTACCTAATCTAATTTTGTAAATGCTGCAAATTTTTTTTGATTAATATTTCAAAATAATAACCACAAAAATAAAGATGTATTCCATTATTTATTTATAAACAATTGTCAGGTACCTTGTGCAACACCTTATTCTTAAATCAGCCATGTAGAACTGAAAATACAGTAGCTGGCATATTATATGACAAAATGGAAATGAAATCTCAGCAACAATAGTGCTGGTCAGCATCAATAAACAAAAATAATTTACCTTTACTGAGAATTATGTTCTGCAAAAGAAAAAATGCATTCACTCCAAACTCAAGATGTTCCTGATCCCTGGTAACATTAACTAAAAGAGCATTTAAGATGAAAGAAGCTGGTTATGTGGGTTTTCAACTGACAGAATATACTGTACTTATATGAACAACATCTTAACCACCACATTAC